>JBAMHW010000004.1:702392-718713 GCA_037177495.1 Rhadinocentrus ornatus
TACACCTCTTTCTGTAAAGTCCTCTGAGACAACTTTGTTGTGATATAGGGCTATACAAATAAACTTGATTTGATCAAAGGCATTGAATCATTCTAAGAAAAGACATGTTCCCCACTGACACTGCTGTTCTCTGACCTTGACCGAGCAGCCTGAGGAAGAAAAGCAGACTTCTGCTCCTTCTTGTAGACTGTGTTATGACAGACCACGCCAGTTTCTGGTCTACAACCACACCTGTTTTATTTGTGGGACAGCACAGTCTCTATTTCATCAAAGTAGACTGGCTGGCTTGGTTTTAGATCTGCTAAAATCATCAACCAGTTCCCTAGTCTTGGTGGTTTTCAGAAGACAGTTCTTCTGACTCCAGTCTGTGAAGGTCTCTGTACTTCCCCACCTGTCCACCGCTCACACATGCAACAGCTGTGTCCTCTGAATACCGCTGCACGTGGCAGGACTCTGAATTGTACCTTAAGTCAGACGTGCAGAGCATGAAAAGAAAAGAAGCTCAAAGGATGCATGAAACAAAATAATAGTAGCAAAAAAGAAAATAAAAAAATCTGCCAGCCTGTAATAATGTTAGTGTTTGTTTTCAGCCTGGTAGAATTTTGAGGAGGGAACCTTCACTGTGGTGCAGAGCTGTACTCAACACCTCCCTTTTTGATTAAGGTGTCTCAGGTGTCGGTCTTTGTTAGTATTGTACCAGACTAGGTGACATCAGGTGCAACCATATTGAAGACTGTATTCAGGGAGATCAGTCCAGCTAAGATAAGCATCACATATACCAAGTGTCACAGTTCTTCACAGTTCATATATTGTCCAGTGACATGTTTGTTCTGTAGATAATAAAACTAAATAGAAGACGTCTTTGTTTTTGTCACAGATGTTTTGTAAAAAATATCCAACTTTATTTTGTCATAGTACTCAGACAGTTTTACAAACAAGACTGTTTGTTTACAGCTTTCTTTCTCATCCAAATGCAGTAACTGAAGCCCTGAGACTCAGGGAGGCGGAGCAAAGGGAAAAAACAAAAAGCTGTAAAGTGCACGTGGTAACGAAAATAACTAATTTCTCACTTCAGCAATGAAAGTGTTGACATTATATTTTACATATTAACAAAGAGGAGAGCGGACGTGAGTAGAGGGATTAAAAATAACATTCAGTTCCTGCAGGTATAAAAGAAACACAGGGAAGAATTACCACGGATGTCTTTTCACACAAACAGAAAAATACTTGTATAAAATAAGTTGGTGGAAAACAAAAGATAAAACAAAAAGAAAACAGCCCTAAAATTTGTGGGGTTGAACAGATTCTCATGTATATATTGACAGTGACTTTATTGACGTGCAACTAAATGCTGGGGTCCTTCCCATAGCCCCCAATTCTCTTCAAACACACACAAACAAAATTAAAAGAAAAAAAAAAGTTTGTCAACCGGAAGCATCTTTGTTCCCCTTTAGGCTTCTTCTTTGCTTGCAGGAAGCTGCAGGTGTGTCAATCACACATCTCCTCAGGCACCTCATGAGGGTTGAGAATGCCCGGCACTGACATCTGAAGCTTACGTTTCTCCTCCTGGGCATGGCGAAGAGCCGTCTCTCTCTCCTCCAGGAAGAAATCTGAGGTGTCCTCACCAGCAAACTCCTGCAGGACCACATAAACACAAGTTAACCCAAACTGGGTTTTCAGCTTTAAGTCATCCAGGAAGACTGCGTTCCTCTAATTCTGACACCACAGATCAAATACTTTCTTACAGATGTTATAAGTTGTGGCTGCTTTTATAACTGAGCCAGAGTGATAACCATAGACAGCTCTGCCAGGTTCTCTCTTTTCTCACCTTGATCTGCACTAGGAAGTCCCTCAGGTGCTCTTTGAAGGCTGGGATGTCATGATTCAGGCTGAACAAACCCGTTACAAACACTTTCACTTGGGCACTGGAAATAAGGAATCCAGTCAGTTTCAAGATAAAACAGCATGAACATGATAGACAAACCGAGAACAAAACACACCTTTCCCCTCTTATCTGACACATTACTTATTGTAACATCTGATTACTTTTTAACACATCACCTTATTGTGTAGTGCAGTTGAATATCAGCTAAATATTTTAAGAAAGCAACCCCGAGAGTTTAAGTTTGGTTTGGCTCAGAAATAATTTAAAAATATGAAAAATTGAACTTTTTTATTTATTTTAAGCTCACAAGTGTCAAAGCTTACCACTTCCTCTAGAGCTTTTGTATGATGTGATAACAAGATGTTTCTTTTGCTTTTAACACAAAATAAATTTCATCAGAAAAATCTAAAATAATTAGTTGAACCAAACCATGAAGGGGAAACCAAGAGCTTTGGAGACTGCAGACTACCTTAATTAACATTTCTTTACCATACTAAAAGCATAACTACAGTTTTTTTTCCATTTGACTCCTTGAGGCCATTTTTCCAGAAAAACATCCTACAAACACAAGCCCAAAGTAAATGAAGAATTGCTTCTCAATAATGAACAAAAACACACAGCTCCTGTAATTAGATTAACCTCAGCTGCTTTTATCTGTTCCTCTAAAACCCACTTACTTTTGCAGATGTGGGAAGGCCGACTTCAGCAGGTTGGCCGTGTACTCCTGGACATGCACCTGGTTGTTGCCGGGGTTGGTGGAGCTCAGAGCAACACTGACTTTCCCTTCCTCCACCAGGTTAAACATGTAAGCCAAGATGGTAGCATGCATGGTCAGACCTGGACACAAACATAAGAAAAATAATATTTTAATCTTGCAATATCAGACATGTAATACATTATCTTCACGCAGCCAGGTGTCTCATGGTCTCTCCCTTTACCTGCAGTGTGAGATGTGTCCGTTACCACAGAGAAGATGTGCTGCAGGACATCACAGAAGTACGTCTGGTAGAAGCTCTGAGCTGCTGCTTCCTCTGCTGACACATTCTGCAAGAGGGTGTAGAGGATCTGCAGACCTGAGCGAGATGGAGGCACTCATGAAGCAATCAGAGCTTGTAATGTGGTGCTTCAAAGAAGCATTAAGTTTTGTTTTACAATATTTTCAATGTTATTATGTGGAGGATCCCCACACTTCCAGTGCTCAGGGATGGGAATACCCCAAGTCTGGTACACAGTTTCTCAATTGGGGAAGATTCCCTCAGTCATCAGGACATTTCACAAGTTGGACAGTTTTCTGTCCTCTGTGGTTTTTTGTCTCAGTGTTTCAGTTGTTTGATGGAAAATTAAAGACATGTCTTCACAGCTGAGCGTAGCTGCCACGTGGTGTTTAATTTAAACACGATGCCTACCTCGTCTTCACTTCATCTTATTAAAGGTGTTAAAAGTCTCTCACTGGGAAAAATCTGATGGGTTTCACATCTCCCACGGGTGCAAAGCCCACCAGAGAATATGAGGAGTAAGTCACACTTTCTTTTTTCTGCGCTGCAGCTACCTTCTCTCCCTCCCTCTCACCGGCTTAGAGAGAGTGAGCAACAGTTTATGCAGTCGGGTTTATGTTTTTACTTCCTCTTCAAACATAATACAGTTTTTACCACAATCTGTCCAGAACGAGCAGCAGCCAGACATCCAGCGCTTCCACAAGTTCTACGGTACTTTCTCTCTTTGATTCACTGGATGGTCCATTTGCTTTCCACTGCAAGAGAACCGCACCAGGATTTCCTTGCAAACCTAGGCCCCCAGCTTTCACCAGAGTTTGAATGCACATTCACACTGCTTCAAATGAACCGTACTATCGGTGGAAACGGAGCAGGATTCGTTAAACGTGGAGCAAACAAGAGCATTAATGCGCCTCAAGAGCTGAGATTGTCATCTTGCATTCTGTCTGTTTTTGTTTTGTTTGTAAACAAAAGTTACTGAACTTTTCTTAATATAGCAGTACTTTTATAATGAATGTTAGCAATACACTACTAATTCATTTTTGAGTTTATTATTGAATCTTGCATATAACAATGCAAAAATACCTCAGAAAATAATGTAATAAACTGAGATTAAAGTTTTTAATTGTTGCCTAGCACTAATAAAAATATATGCAAGAACCGAAAAAGCCTTTTGGATGGAAGGTGAGACACCTTCAGGAACCAACAAAAATAAGTCCAGTTTTTTATTTTAGCTCTTTGGACTCGCTGTACAATAATTCTTCTGATTATCTGCAATGAGACATCGGTTCATTAATGCCCGAGGATTTGGATATCGATGTGACCAAAAGCAGGTCCCATGAAGGCCCTCTGCAGTAGCACAGTGCGTTCACTTAATTTGACAGTTCTGTGTTGGACATCAAATTCCCATGAGCATTGCTTTCTGAGATAATTAAGAAAGTTGATCATTTTTGCAGACAGCAGCCAAAACAACAAGAGAATAGGAGTCCATTTTTGCTTGCATGAGGCCAGCCATATCTATGTGAGACCTTACCCAGCTAGCTTACTTTATTCCAGTGTGTATACCTGTGTCTGCCACATCCCTCATCGTGTGCTTGAAGGCCCAAATGATGGAATCCAGAATCAGCTTGAACTGCGGTGGAGGGATGGTTAGGAAAGCTGGAAAACACTGGGAGGTGGCGGCTTGAAGGAGGTAGAAGAAATTCGTTCTGTGCTCTGGGAATTCTTCAAAGTCCTGACGACAGAGAAGGAAAACCAGAGGGAGTCATGGTCTTGAACTTTTCATCTCCCATGACTCCATCTGGGCCAGTTATGACTTAGTCAAACCTTGTTGATCATGTTCAAAGTGCATTCAAAGACAGCATCAAAGATTATAGGGATTTTGCCGGTTATGTGGACCCCTAGCTTGTTGACGATGGCCGCCATGGTGCTGAGGACCTCGGGCTCCCTTGCTGCTGGAACGTTCCTTTGGTAGTCGATGAGCACCGCCTCCAAGAGGGGGGGCACAAAGTTATCTGCCACCTGGCCCACATAATACACATATACGAGTGTGTTAGTTTCACTTCAACCTTAGTGATGATTACTTGGGCTAATCTGTCACTTGTTTGTTTTTCATTGCATTGTACAACACTGAGTTGCAGGTAAATAAAAAGATAAGTAGGGCTCACCATCTGAGGATCATTGGAGCGACTAACCCAGCTTGAGATTAGCTTGAGTGTCTCCTTCTTAACTATCCTCATCTTCCTGATCAGAGGCTGCTTTGTCACCATCTCACCTGTGGAAATTACAAAAAGCCACAAATGCAAATGGTTAAAGAGAAAACATCAAGAACACCTGAACTCTGAAGCCCCTTTAACACAGCCTGTGTCATGGAAGACGCACGTCTTCAGTGAACATGGGCAGTTTGTGTGTAACATGGAGTCAGCATACCAGAACATCCTTTTAAACTGTTCACTTTTTAAACATTGCTGTTGTCACTCAGCTGGTCCTGTGATGCCAGCTTACTGTGTGTTAGCATACACTGTTCTCAGTAAAAGTGATGACTTAACATAGATGTCTATTTTTGTTCTAAACCCCAACTACTGTGCAAAAGGGGCTACATAACACATATTTTATTTTTAAATAAAGTAAAACATATAAACAATGGCGGAAATAATGAGCCCATTTATAACCATCGACATCCAATAACGGAGTAAAATCAGATAATTGCAGTAATCTAACGAGTATGTACACTTCTATGTGCAATATTTGAAAAACCCTCGTCTACATTTTCTAGTTTATTATCGGATGTCTTTTGGAGCACGTACTGATGTAGTGATGTAAGACTCAAACTTCCTGTTAAATGAAAAACATCTGGTCTTTGTGGGAAATGGCAACACCTACAGTACAGATGCAGAGCCTTTAATCCATCCTCTGCGTCACTTCCTTGCGTAATTTGGTCCGTTCCCAGGGAGCTTGCAGATACATACCCTGACATAGCAAACAGAGTAGTACTATCAGAGACCACAGGGGAAGTGTTGAGCAGTATAGCTGACGTGTGACCAGTGAAAGAAACGAGGAAGAAGAAGGAAGACGAAGAGAGTATTTAATGGCTGTCCAGACCACAACAGTCTACTGTGTTACATCCTTGTGTTTCTTTTTAAAATTTACATTATCATGATATCCTCCATTGCTGCCATGTTTGCTGTTGTCTGAAATTGATGTTTAAAACTAGGAGGTGAACTCTGCACTGCCCTCTCTTTGATGTATTGGCCAAGAACGATGACAATATAAGGGACATATGTGAGTATGAGGACAGTGATGTTTAATATGGACGTACCCATTTACGATGTTAGAAGGAGCGTAAATTAGTCTTTTTTACAATTTTTGCACATATGCAGATGTGAAAAGATTAAATAAATCAGACATTAGGGTCAACACATATAACGACCTCAAGAATATTTAAGAAGAAATCCAGGTTGGTTAATCTTATTTCTCATAATCTGAAAACAGACATTGAGCCCCTTTACACCAAATCTGATCATTATCTGATTTCTGGAGTTATCAGATTATTCAGGTGGTCATGCAGACAGCAAAATCTGATATCCTTTATCAGATAATGGCTGTTATCTAGTTATGATACAACAAAATAACACACTGAGATTTCTTCCCAAGACTCCAAAGTCTTTCCTGCAGAACTGTGTGATTTATTTTTACATTTTCTTTAACATCTTCTGTTAAAAAGACAGGCGTCACAATGTGAACTGAACAAAAAAAAAAAAACATGACAGCATCCAGCAGCGGGAAGTTGAAGTATAAAAGTAAAACATTCACCTGTAGACTATTTTACAGCTTATTAGCTTCCACATTAGCAGCTAACGGTAAACCGTGGGCACCGCTATGTTTAACAAAGAGCAAGTAGACGTGTCATATCTGATTATTACATTCATCTAATTACTTCCAGTTATCAGATTTTGATAGTCTCATTTTCTGATAAAGTATATCAGATTATGTTGTCTATATATAACTTGAATAATCTGATTACTCTAGAAATCAGATAGTGATCAAATGTTTGCATGTTTGGGTGCATGTAAACCTGATTATTGTGAATATAAAGACTATTTCTTAATCATGATTAGAAAAACCCTTTTACCAATTTGTCCCAAACAGCACTGTTGTGTGCTTCATTTTACTTGTACACCAGAAGCATTTCCTTCATTAATTCCTCACCATTTTATAGTAAAACTTGTATTTGGGAAGAAAGCTCTAAAAGATATTGCACAGGAACTGACCGTTGCTCTGGACCGCTGAGGAGATGTTTTCACTCAGACACTTGTAGACATTGAGCATGTCCAGGTAAATGCGTCCCAGCTGGGCAACAAAAAAGTGACCCACAGCTTTGCAGGCACTGACATTTGTCTTAAGAATGATTCCCAGCTGACAGACTGTCTCGGTGTCCTTCAGGGTGTCCACGTTCTGCAACAAAGGGTCCACATTTTAGATTACATTTAACATAAGTATAAATTCAGTCTGCTATAATTACATGATAATGTGTCTCTTGCCCTTACCGCAGTAGCTTGCTGGATGACACCGTCCCACACCTGATTAGGCAGCAGCATGTACTTTTCTATCAAAAGTTCTTGGGCTGCCTGGTCTGTCTGAGCACCGATCATATAACCCACTGCCTCGTAAAATGTGTGGACCTGGAGCAAGGGAAAAGGAAGGGGACTCAAAGAAAAATAATACCAAAATGCAGTCTGAAAGATGACAGGAGGATCTTAGGCAGGGCTCACCTGATGAGGCTGCAAGTCACAGATGATTGTCTTGATGTTGTTCAGGATCTCATCAATGAAGGGCATCACTTCTCCCACCTGAACCTGGACAAACTGACGCCGACACTTCTGAGCGATTTTGATGAAGGTGTCGCACGCCATGTCCTGCACACCGTCGTGAGTCTCTGTACAGTGAGAGAGTGAAGTAAACGAAACCATGACAAATCTTGTTCATGCAACCAGAGCAACCAGGCAGATTTAGGAATCATAATGTTTTAATAAAGACACCGATCAGAGACGTACAGACTCCCTCTCATTTCTCACCGTGCATAAATTCAAACAGCTTGTTGACGACCGTCTTGAGGAACTTCCAGTGGGCTCGCAGGAAGCGAGGATACTGGCCCACGATGTACATGATGTTTGATGCTATGATGGCCTTGTTGTCTTTACCTCGTTTCTGCTCACATAAGCCCAGAAGGTCCTGCACAGAAGACACAAAACTCATAATTTTCCACTGTACTTCAGGTAACTAACTAGTTGGTCTATTGTTTGTCTAACAGACCTCAACATTATCAGCCACTTGCCCAGCAGTCAAACTTTCTTGTCCTAGTTTTTAAGTTGGTTTTTTTTCTAAAACACATTCTTCGCAGACTAAGCATGTCAACAGGGAGCAAGAGACTCCAACAGCCATAGAGGTGTATCATTGTATCATCAGTGGTTGGCAACTGGTGGCCCATGGGCCAGAACTGGCCCGCCAATAATATCTGGCCCACCAGATTACATTGATAAAAAAAATAAACAGATTGCAAGAGTTATGTGCTAAAGAGGAGAAGCACAGCGCAGGAGTCAGAGCAGTAGGGAGGGGGCGTCGGAGCAGGGAAAGAGAAACTACCTGTTTAGCATGAATGTTTGGCTACAAGCTTTAGCAACAAACACCACAAAACTCTTCCAGTTCCAGCAGAGTCCCGTGTCTGCTTCACCGCTGCTGGGTAAATGAAGTGAGTTAACTCTGAAACTAGCTGCAGTTTTACCCAGGAGTAATCACCTCGCCTCAGCATCCCGGGCTCGGTTTTAGGGTGGAAGCAGGAAAGTTTAGCAACTAAAAAATTCAACTAAAATGCTTTAACTTTGCCAAGCAGGATGATCTGTGCTAAAAGTAAAAGATTTAGTCAAACAGCCGTTAATCAGAAACAAATAGCAGCACGAAAATAAGATCAGCTTGTAAAGGGTTGTTTACTGCGTCCAACCTTGATGACAGTCACTAGGAAATGCTTTTCATCCTTCTCATGCATTGCTCCGCTGATGGAGCCGATGGCCCAGCAGAGCATGTTCAGATTCCTCCATGACCACTCAGTGCCAATAACTTGGTTGTGGAGTTTCTCTGTCATGATGCGTTCGGTGTCAGCAGAGTCCAGATGTGTCAGATAGACTACATGCAGGGGACAGAAAGGAATTCATGAATATCAACAGCCGACATAACCAGCGAGACTTCTGGTCAGAACACAATCCAGCTTGGTATGGGTTGAAGAACCAGTACTGTTAAGTATTTGAACCATACAGACGTGTCCTGACTTACCAAGAGTCTCCCTCATATTCTTGTACAGATTGATGGCGTCTGTGTCCTTCATAAACTCTCTGACGACATCTCCTTGGTCATTCTCCACCACCAGCACCTCTTCTGGTTTAGCCATGCGGCTTACCATTAACAAACGCACCTGCAAGACGACATGGAGAACCAGTGATGCGTGTCTGACAGACTCTAACGTACGTCGCTATGCATGCAACCTTATAATTAGGTTTTACATTTATTTTATTCTTAAGGATAAATTAAAAAGAATCCCAGAATTTAATTAACACTATTTTGCAAAAATACCTGGTGTTTAAGTTGCAATTTTACCCACCTGGGACAAAACAAGTAGGTAGAGGTGTCTGCGAGGTGGGACATCAGACAGCAGTGGGGTGTTGGAGGTGGAGAATGGATTTTCTCTGTAGAGTTCTGCAGTCAGGTGGTTCCAGTACTCCAGACAGATCTTGAATATCTCCGTCTCCTCTACCTCCGATACCAACAGCATGTATTGCTGGGCCTGAAGCCACAACAAAGCAGTGACGTCAGATCACGCAGAATTTAAGTTAGTGATGTGCCGATATGATACAGGTATCGGTACCAGTATTGAAGAAAATTCTAGATCGGGAACTGTGACAATGGGCCCGATTCATAGGCGCAGATCTACTTAGTGTAATGCCATGCTGTGTACTTTGAGTGATGTCATGCACTGAAGTTTGTTTTCAAAGTGGACAAGCTAAAGGATCAGCCATCTGGAACTTTTTTCACAACCTTAGCCAACACATTTAACGGATACATGTAAAACCTGCGTAGTCAAACTTCAGAGAAGCTTGAGAAATCTGGAGTCACCGAAACTGAGTGGCATGCGTGTGAAAAAGCTGATTGTGTTTTCTAAGCTAGTCAAGCTGTTGTTTATTCAGCAGCTTTTGTAATCAATGTTTCATTTTAGGACTTAAAGTATTCCAGTGTTACACTAAAATCTGTGACCGCATAGTGTACAGCAACGTGTGTAGCAAAGAGTTTTAGAAGACGAGCAAAGGCTTGAAAACACTTGTGTTGAAGCCTGAGTTTATTATAATGCAGGTACAGTAGAGCCACACATTCGGTCAGCTATTGAACGGTGACCTCTGTGATCCCGGCTTTGTGAGGGTCACTTTATGTTCAGACTAATGGGGTGACATAGGTCACTTTGGTGTGATTTCAGAATGTGGGAAATTTAGAAGATGTACTGAGACATGTAAACACCAGTGTTGCACATGGATGAAGAAATAATAGAGTAGCTGTACTTCAACAGCTAACGGAGATCAAAATAAATACAAATACAATAATTAATAATTAAACTGCTTTCTACAAACCAAGCCAGTGAAGCCATTGATTTGTCCAATACTTGTGCAAATCGCCAAGGAAAACATAGTGAATCTCAGCTGCCACCTACAGTGCAACAACAATGAGCTACACAGAGAGTTCCTTTAAAAAAAAAAAAAAAAAAACAAGGAGTTTAAGTGAAACTCCACCATCAAATTTTATGTATCACAAATCATATCATCGCAACTTTCAACAGATGTTTTCCTAATATTACGCAGCCTACGACAGATTAGCAAAACTAACACAGCAATACTGAAAAAGGTATTGTCCTACCTCCATGAGAGTTTCCTGTAGTTCCGGTCTTTTCTCGATCACCTGGCCGTGTTCTTTGAGGAACGTGCAGAGAAAGAGGCTTAAGTTCTGGATGAAATTCTGCTCCTCATCCTTTCCGTTGGCGTAGGCCGCTCTGATGTTGGTGTTGAGTGGAAGCATCTAACCACAACCACAAGGCATCACACACATTTCATTCATCCCTTCCAAGATTTAGTTTTGCCTTTTTTTTTTTTTTTTTTTTTCAAATCCCAAAGTAAAAATTTTAAATCCCTTAATGCCTGAATTTATTTTAAATTACATAAAAGCCAAATTAATACATACAAAATTTAAATAAGACAAAAAATTATAATAATTTTAATAAAGAAAACCTACAATATTAAATAAATTAATAAGTATAAAATATAAAAAACAAATGTGAACTAAAAAAAAAACCAGATTGAAAATAATAATTTAAAAAATCTAATCAAACTTAAACAATAAGTGGTTTGCAACACTAAATGGTTAAATCTGTTAATATTAATCTCTCTCATTAAGCCCCAAGAAAACGCTGCATACCTCTTTTAGTTGAGACATGGTGAGAGTAAACAGGTTGACGAACTGGTCCTCGTACTGGTTGACGCTCACTCCAGCAATCTCCGTCAGACATTTTAGTGTCACTTTGCGAAACATGGGCACATCCAAGAACTGAAACACAAGAAACAAGTCATATCCGGTTTGGAGAACCAGTTCTTCATAGACCACTACCACCATCAACACTACACCCATACCATAGAGCCCCAAAAAATATCCTAATTTTAAGGAAATTTCTAGCAGTAGTAAAAAAATTTGTTGTCCTTAGGAAGCCTTCATTTAGTGTTTTAAAAATAATATGAACCACCCCCCCACACACACAATTTTTTTTTTACCAAAACAAACAAAACATTTTTTTTTTATTTAAATAAAAACAAAAAAAATGCCAACAGCAGTAAAACAAAAATAAAGTAACAAAATAAAAAAATTAACAAAAAACTGAAGAAAAAAAAAAAACAATAAAAATAAAGAAAACTAAAAAATATATTAAACAGAAAAAAATAACAATGATAATAATAAAAAATAAAAGTATATGTGAACCACAATGTTTCCCGAACAACGGTGGGTGTTTACCTTGTTGGCCAATGTGCTGATGAGTTTTGTCTCAAAGATGTAACCTAAAGGAATCCAGTTCAGGAAGCGGAGCAGCGTCTCCAGAGTGGCATGGACTAGCGGTGCATTCTGGGAGTTGTCCTGCACAGAAAGACAAACAATGTGACGACACATGTATTACATATCAAAGGAAAACCAAGGACAAAGAGGACTTTGAAGGCCTGTACTACAGAGCTGGATTCTCTCTTATCAGTGCAACTTCAGGGTTAACCCTGGGTTTTCTTTCCGACAACGCTGGCTCACTTCTTACGGTGGTAAATTCCCATGGTAACTTACACCAAACGGTTAACCTGCTTAGAGTAGGTTATGTTCTGGATAATAGACCAACCAGTATAAAAGCACCACCTCCTGACCAACCAGTTCTCTTTGAAAATGGCCGCCCATTCTTAGAATATGCGGTTGGTGTCGCTGCGTGGTTCGTGAGAGGAGTGCCTAGATGAAACCGCTTTGAAGTATGACATCATGACATCAAATTTCATTGATGATGCTGCTACTGTTAGTGATGAATTTGATATTTTATGGGTTTAATGCACATTAGGCCCAAGCACCAAATGTGGTGTGAAGCCCTATTGTATTTTAAATGTTTCCTTTTCTCTGTTATTATTCTTCTCCCAAACTAAATCGCATTTTTGGGGGCCTGAACATGCTAAAAAAAAAAAACACACCAAATTTTGCCCCCCTTTGACGTACTGATGTTGAGTTTTATATACATTTCATACTGCCCTTGCAATAAACATATTAATGTACACTTTACATTCGTTATTTTCCTTAAAGGGGCAAAAAAGAATCGATATCGGTATCACTGGAAAAAGTACCATAAACTAATGGTATCATACCAACAGGAAACATTTTGGTATCACCCATCCCTATGGATCGCACAGCTACTAGTGTGGTCACAATGAGGAACTAATATTCCAACACTAAACAGGCTCACACGGGATGCTGGGCCTCAAAAGAACTGAATGGAAAATCTAAAAAAAAGGAAGGAACTGAGGAAGCCCTCTGCCTGAAATGTCTGGGCCGTAATAAAGTGAAATTGAGTTATCAGAGTGATGTCCGTTTATGTTTTCCCATAAATTAATATCATATAATCTCAGGAATGTATGCATTAACAGAGTCAGCTATTTCCTGGTAGCTTTTCTTCTTGGCTGTTGCTATGGCAATAGTGTTAATTTTGGTCTGGATGATGTGAAAAATAACCGTATGCTGCTCTGTGATAAAGTAGGCTGCTCTGCAGGGTTTCTTCATGTCTGCGATGGGTCAGAAGCTGCAAACTCCACCCCTTTTATGTGACCACACACTGATGGAGATTGGAAAGCCTTGGTTGAATTAACGAGTTGATAAGCAGCTTCATAGTGTCACTTATCAGGATTGTGAAAGTCTGGGTAAGTCGACCCAGGTAACAGAGATTTACCGGGTATGGAAATCTTGCTTCGTAATACAGGCCTCAGGCCAAAATCTGATCTTACCATGACAAACTGACACAGCTGGAATATTTGGGAGAACTCGTTGCACATGCTGAAAGACAAAGACAAGCCACTGTTAGGACAACAAGTTTAGAAATTATATTGTGAACTGTGCCACAGTTTAACCCCAAAGTGACCATCTACACTCAATATGGGCATCAAAAAGATTCCCTCTGTTGTTTTTTTTTTTGTTTTTTTTAATTTGACTTCATACGGTGAACTGGAAAAGTGACCAAATCTGTGGCATAAAGAATTTCCATGTTCAACTCATTCAACTTTATCCCCTTAAATAAATAAAGTGACCTGTCTTTGAGGTGCTTGGCCTTCACTTGGGTCATTTGTCCGCTGGAGAAATCAAAGACCTCCTCGCTGAGCAGCTTGAGGATGATCATGTTGTTCTGACAGAGGCTCTCGCTGGTCCGGCTGGCTCCAACAATGTCACTGATGAAGGTGGGCCAGTGTTTCGGCCATTCTTGCTTCAGGATCTAAGCCAGCCCAGAACAGAAGAAGTGAATCCCAACCGCCTCATCGCTTTACCCCTGCCAATTTTTCTTTCCTTTGAGTAAAAATCAAACATTTACCTGTACAAGAATCATGTTGAGTTTTGAAATGTATATCCCTTGTTTCTGTAAGATAAACAGAACAGAAGCATCAAGATCCTGCAGCATGGAGACCACTACATGATCTCCATGCTTTTTTTCCCCTCACCACCACACGGGAGAGAAAGTGTAATACCCCAATGCTACCTCACCTCCATGTTTGCTGGATCAGAGGAAGTTTTGATAATCAACCCGACAACGTACTTCTTGATTCCTGAAAACAGAACACAAATTTTGTTTTACACACAAGTACTATCAGGGAAAAAAATTAATTATTTCATTAAAAAAATAAATAATAATCTTAAATTATAGTTTATAGTTTCAAAATAAGAAACTGTGAGAGTGGATCAAACAGGTCCAACACTGTACATGGCCTAAAAAAATACAAAAAAAAACCCAAAACATCTTCATTTACCTTCACACTGATTTCTAGGAAGAATCTTCCAACGTGTGTTGATGACTACTTCCAGAATCTGCAGAGCATAATACTAAAAGAAAAAGGAAATCTATTAGAGCTCTTGAAAGGGAGTATCCCAATCACTAGAAACAACATAACCCACAATCTGGCTGTTTTCATTGCAACAGATTCCCTGCATCACATTTGTCATTTATTTTTAGCAGGTGTCACAAAAACTGGGCAAATGAGTCTTTTCCAAAACAAGAATCTCTAATGACAGTGTACGAACTGGCTGGAAGCTTTCAGGGCTGGAATTAGGCATTGAGTAGCAAAACGTCTAACGAAAAAAAAAAAAAAATCCCTCTTCATCTGAGTTACTGGTGGCTAGCTTGTATTTTCTTTTTACCAACTGCTGGCATGTGTTGCTTTTGGGAGAGTGGCCTGCAGGTCACAGTTTCAACTAGAAGCACTCCAAGAGCGCAGGCCTCCACTAAGCCATTGTAAAAAAAATTGCTAATGATTGAGGGGATTATTTTTAAGTTAGAAGCTCTAATGACATAATTATCCCTATCTGCCCATAGTAAAGAATTATTTTACAAATTCCTGGATTCAGGTGGTGATTGGGATCATCCCCAAATTCTAATCACTTGTTAATTATTCAATTTCTGACATTTCCTAAAAAATGTAAATCCATCCATAACTTTTTGAGCTATGCTGCTACGAAAAACAGACTACCCACTCTAAATACATGACCTCCGCTTTGGCGGGAGAAACAACCTATTTTAACAGTTACAGGTAAAGACTCTCCTCTTCCTAACCATCCTTCCCTGACTCTGATTGGCTCTGAAACTGATTTTTCTTCAAAGCTGGAAGTCTGGAGGGCAGGAGCAGAGACATGCACAAAGATAGAAAGAGAATAGAAAAGAAAAAACTGCGTGATCTGTACAAAAGGGACAGAAGTGTGAATAGTCTGCACTAAAAACTGAGCAAAGCCAAGATAAAACTAGGAAACATCTGCAATTTGACAGCATAGACCACAACAAACCAACCAAAACTAAAACTACAGCTAACCGCTGATGATAGAGAAAACCCAGTAAACACTGGATTTAACACTTCTGGTTTTATTGTGGATTTCACATTCATGAGAATGTCTAATTTTTGTTTTATTAAGTCCTTATTAACTTTTAATTTTTTCTGCAGGTTTGGTCTTCTAACATGTAAAACAGAAACACACTGTTGGGGATTATCAGGGTGTGAAGTTAAAAATCTGGCAGTCCTAAATGCCCCCACTGATCTGCACAAGGTGAGGTCAGCGAGAAAAGCCAGACTAATCCCGTCAGGTCCAGACCACCCACTACAGGATCAGTTCAGGCTGGTTCCTTCCAGACGCAGAGACCTGTTGCAAAGCGTTGGACTAGCAGACAAGAAGATTCATTCATTCCTGCAGCAATTAGGTTTTTAACCTGAGATCCGAGCATTAGTTAGACTAGATTTCTTCCAGCTATTTGGGTTAGAAGGAACCAATAACTAGAATTTTATGATTTATGATTATACATATTTTATTATATATTTTATAAAGATCTGGAAAAAAAACTTCTGATACCACTAAACGGCAGAGTAAATGTTCAACAGTTTCCAGCTGCACATAATTTAGTGTTATGATATATATTCAGTGGCCTGAAAAAGTTTGGGCACCCCTCATAAATTTCAAGATTTTCCTTTATAAATCATTGGTTGTTCGGATCAGCAATTTCAGTTAAATATATCATTTAGCAGACAAACATAGTGCTATTTGAGAAGTGAAATGAAGTTTATAGGATTTACAGAAAGTGTGCAATAATTACTTA
>JBAMHW010000004.1:746963-757750 GCA_037177495.1 Rhadinocentrus ornatus
TGTCTCTGGTGTCTTTGGACAGCTCTTTGGTCTTGGCCATGTTAGTAGTTGGAGTCTTACTGATTGTATGGGGTAGAGAGGTGTCTTTATGTAGCTATAGACCTCAAACAGGTGCTTCTGATTTAGGATAATGAGTGGAGTGCAGGTGGACTTTTTAAAGGCGGACTAACAGGTCTTTGAGGGTCAGAATTCTAGCTAATAGACAGGTGTTCAAATGCTTATTTGCAGCTGTATCATACAAATAAATTGTTACAAAAATCATACATTGTGATTTCAGGATTTTTTCTTTTTGATTATGTCTCTCACAGTGGACATGAACCTCTGATGAAAATTTTAGACCCCTCCATGTTTCTAAGTGGGAGAACTTCCAAGATGGTAGGGTGTTCAAATACTTATTTTCCTCACTCTAAGTTGCTTTGGATAAAAGCGTTTGCCAAATGACTGTAGAATAGAATAGACACCCCCGTGTGCACATCTACATGAACGAGCACAACATTTCACATGCACGAATGTCGCCTGTCGCTGAAGGAGGGCAGCGATTTCCGCCTCATCGTGCAAGTTCTATAGAAAATTAATAGAGAAGGAGCGATGTCGCCTCCTGTGTGTCCAGCCCATAACTTGAGAGATGTTTGCACCTGGAGTTGAATTAAACCAAAGCGGCTGGGACTGTGGGAGGAGTGTGCAACAGAGCGCTGCAATGCCAGTGGTGCTCGATTTGCAACTGAAAACAGCACAAGAGTAAACTGTGAAGGAGCAAAATAATCTGACCATTTCATTTTTATGATTGTTAAAAACCCACATCGTAATTGTGATTAAAATTCGATATATCGCACAGCCCAAGTCAAGCCTGAATGTTTTGCTAATACCTGTATCATAGTTACACCAAATATGCTGGAATTGAAAAGCAATTGTAAACACATGTATAACTGGTTCCTCAAAAATTAAACAAAAGTTAACCTCAAAGCAGAGAAATGTTTGATCGAAGTTTCATTTTATCAAGTAACTTACATCAGTTTTGGGAGGCGACAGGCAGAACTGGATGAGACCAATTTTTGCCTTCTCCACCCGGGTTACACCAGTATTGGCCACCCTCTGAGTGAGCACCAGGCCATCCACCAGCTCACAGTCATCAATGGTCCCTCTGAGTTCCCAACACAACACAGATGAGACAACAACAACCATAAAGGAGATCATATGAGAAGGGAAAAAAAATAAATAAATAAAAAGAGAAGAAATTCACCCAAGCTTCTTGATGATTTTAATATCACTCAAGTCAACACCAGTGGCTGTGGCAGGGTCGATGACTCTCATCACAGCGTCCACACTCATGGGTGCCAGCAGGCTGGAGTACTGAGACACCACCTTAGAGCAAAGTGATGTGGTGGCACTGTTGAGCAGGGTTTCACGATCACTCAGCTCCACCGGCCGGCTCATGGCCGTCAGCACCTTGATGCCCTTATCCACGGCCTTCTGGAACGATTCAGAGATGATGGTGGGGTGGATCCCTAGCAAACGAGATAAGGAAATGTAAAAATTGTTCAAGCATAAACAGCACAGAAAAAGTATGCACAAAATGTGATTTTTTTTTTACTTTAGCAAAAATTTTCCTAAAGTGTAAAGCTGTAAAATCACGTTTGCTAATGATATATATATACTGAGTCAATGGCTATTTTTTCTCTAAATTTAACCAGCTGGCAATTCAGTGTTTACAGATATTTCAAATTCTGCCACAGTAGTATTTGATTTTAGAATCCAGCCATTTATTCAAAATAATACTAATAATAACTAATAATATTCCCTGGTTAGTTGTATTCATGTGGAACAGTTTATTCAGCATTTATTTTACTGGTTGATTTCAGTTGTTTAATTGTTATTGTTCTAAGTGAAGTCAAATAAAAAAATTAAAATAATTATTTAACTGATTCACATTATTTGTTGCTACAACACTGTTGTGCATGACAAACCAATAGACAATAAAGTTTATCTAGACATCACATGCTGACACAATCACTTTCATTCATATTAAATCACAAAAAGCAACATAAACATCAAAATCTAATTTTCTTCCTGAGCTCTATCAGAAAAATCACCATATGTTGACACTCCTTCCATGATGAGATGAACTTATGTTTAGTTATTATAAATTTAGGTTTCACAGCTGCATGTTGCGAAGGACTGAAGACATGTCTATCTTTTAAGGAGTCTATGTGAAAATCTCATTGCATGGCATTTAGGCCTGTCATGATAACAAATTTTGCTGTGCAATACATTTTCTGAGAAATGATTGCGATAAGCAATAATATTGCGCAAAGCAATAATGTTGTCATTTTGAGACTATTTTCAACTAATATAATGATAATGCCATAACGCAAGTACACCCTTTCAAAGATCAATAAGTTTTAATTTCTAAAGAACATTTTACACTGGAAATGGAAGAAATTTTAAATAACAAAACAACAAAAAAATAGATAGAATGGACTCTGTCTCATTAACAATGAATGAAAACTAAACACAACCAAAAACAATAAGTATGATGGATAATAAAGTCTTCGTTCTGTAAACAATACTGCCCTTCAAAAAATCCATTAAAAAAAATATTAAACATGGGGCTCAGACAGGAAAAACACGCAAAACTGCATGTTAGTACCGTTGTATTTTTAAAAAACTAGAAAAAAAATATATAGTGCGCATTGTTTGTGAAGCTGAAATTTCTCCCCTCATCACTGCGTGTCAGACTGATCTATGAACCGCTGCTTCGTCGCCCAAAAGTAATGCGGCCCACTGGGAATCCTCCCGAACTTCTCGATTAGCCGGCATTGCTCTTCATGTGTATTTTGTCACATAGGGTAGTATATAGGTTGACAATTTGTATAATGTGCCTGCGCATTACGGGGGTTAGTACAGTAGACCAGGAAGCGGGGGCTTTGTACTGACGTTGTAGGCTACATGTGTGTGTTCTGCCTACATGTGGGGAGCAGTAAAAACAATAAATGATAAAGTGCTCGCAGCTATTTTTCTCCTTTCGACTTATTTACATGATTCAGCGTGAGAATCGGAAGTTTAGCGCAAGAGCGTGAGAAGTCCCTCACATGCGCGAGTCTCACGGCTGATGCGTGAGAATTGCCAGCCCTGTAAAACAAATGCGGCATAGCGGCTCGCACAGGTGCTTTACCACGGTCTTGTGCTGCAACATGCTGCTGTCAAGTATGACACTAGACTAGAGATCACTTTACAAGAAACCATAACGTTCAGTCGAGATACTCCATGGTGAAACCTGCTGTCATACAGTCTGTGGTAAAGTAAGATAGAAAAAAACAAAACTAATGAAAATTATCGCGGCCGGCAAACTTATCACCCTCATTTTTTCTTACTGCGGAATTAATTGACTTATTGCTTATCGCGACAGGCCTAATGGCATTCAGATTACAATTACTCTTGTCTCTGCAGTGCACAGTAAACAACCAAGTTTATACATATAAAGCACTTATTAAAACAAATAAGAAAAAGGAGCTGGCTGCATTGTCTTCATCTCTTACCTTTCTGCAGCAGTCTAGAGCAGGCGTCCAACAGAGCGCCAGCAATCACCACTACAGAGGTGGTGCCATCACCAGCCTCTATATCCTGAGCTTTGGACAGCTCCACCAGCTAAAACATTACACCCAGATCAAGTTATTCTCAGGATTTACTAAATAAAAAATAAAGCCAGCTGTCAAGCTTCATCATGTTTTTTTTTCTTTAAATCAGGGACTAATTGTCATAAAATACACACCATTTTGGCTGCAGGGTGAAGCACCTGCATCTGTTTTAATATGGTGGCCCCATCGTTGGTAATGGTCACATCGCCTTTCTCATCCTGGATCTAGGACAGAAAAACGAAGAAAAAAGTCTCTAAGATACACATGTTTAATTGTAGTGCATAGCTCAAAGGGAAAATTACTTTACTGACCATCTTGTCCATCCCTTTGGGTCCTAGACTTGTTCTGATGGCATCAGCAACAGCTGCCAATTATACAAGACATGGGTGTGTAAGGTGACATCAACTCAGACAAACCAGCACCTGATCAAAATAAGTACCTGTCAAAAGTACCTTTTAAATATACTAGTTTTTTGGGTCAAATATTTTCATATATACGATTAAATCACATTTCTCCCTAACTTTGGACAGACCTTAAATAGATGTAACATAATTTGAATATGCACATTCATATTAAATTGCATTTTAGGCACCATTTTCTGATCCTTTCACAACACCACGTACCACCTGGTGTCTAATAAAGTGGGATATGAGTTTTTTTTTATTCATGTGCATATAACAGTGCTCTTACCAGCCCAATCCAGAATCAGCAATTTTTTTTAGAATAATTACATCCCTTATTTTAGCAGTTTCTAATAGTTTAAGATTGTTACCTACCTTTGGCTGCAGAAATGTTACTGAAGCGAATCTGGGCCGGCTTGTCGCGGTCCACATACGCCCCACCTTTGTTTTTGCCCGCGTTTGAGGGTCTCGGTCCAGCCATGGCTTCGAGCATAAGCGACTTTATATCTAATGGAAAATGTTAAAGAAGGTCTTCAGAGCGGGACTGACTGCAACCGCAGATGAAATACCACGGTTCGGCCAAGGATGGACTTGGATTAAGGCGTTTTCACCGGGTCCCGGATAGAACGTTCCAGAGCCGCTAGCTGAAACAAGAGGAAAGGGCAGGCTGTCAAACTGCCCGTCGCTTGGAGATGACGTTTAGAGACAGTATTAATCAAAAGCCGAGTCAACAGAACTAATTAATTGTTTTTATTTTCTATTTTGTGGAAATCGGGACATTTACAAATTCTAACAAATTATTAATATTTTTATGTTTTATTATAAATAGCGGATTCGGAAGTTTTTTTTTTTCTTTTTTCATCGAGCTAACTGGGATTGATTAGCTTTAGCTGTTAATGCATGAGGCTAACACAGAATACAAGAGGATGTATTGTGTATCCTCCTAATTGTGCACTACAAGCTTTTCATTTTTATATTCATTTTTGTTAATTAACCACGGCAGGTAGGTTATTGTGGGGTGTTTTTGCATAAACTTGTTGGGTTGTTTGGCATTGACATTCAAAAGGTTGATTTTAAATCTTAGTGGGAGCTAACTTATCGTAGCAGTTGTCATGTTTTTAGCTTATGTTTTACATTGCTGTGGTGCTTCTTGTTAACCCCTTATCTAAAAGGCACAGTCTGTTCTGACTGGTCAGGATTGCCAGACTGCGAGGCAGCTATTCATTATTGGTTTGTGGCCATTAAACAGACTATGCATATATGGAAAATTATTTAATGAAGTTTACAAGTAAGAGAAGAAAAACCTTGACTAAAAATGAGGCATTTCAGGTAATAACTCCACTGGATGTGGAATCTGAATTTTGTATCTGCACAGATATCTTCAAAATATGCTACTTTTATTTGCTGTTATTACAGAATTTAATGAGTAGTTGAAACATGGAAACATGGCCACAGCAGGAGAGCTGTCAGTGGAAAAAGTAGATTAGAATTCAGCTAGGAATTGGGCAATGGATATTTTTCATCCTCAAGTCAGCTGTATCTAAAATTAAAATGCAGAACCACCAGATCTTTTCTTAAATTAATAAAGATTCTGTCCATTGTGGTTAATTTAATATTTTATCATTACATGACTGAATGGTTGTTCTTGCTTCTCATCCTGCAGTCATGCTGCCACTGAAGGAAAAGGATAAACCCATCATCCAGAAGCTGCTGTCGGCTGGCTGCTGCGCCCGCTGTGTCCTCAGATTTTGCTGTGTGAGCGTTCAGGCAGCCTACCAACAACCACAACAGGTAAGATCATACTGTATTCATGTCATTGTGCTGTCATTTGTACTGAGGAACTTTGTGTGGTTGTCATGAATAAAACCCCTAAAATATATAACATCATGGAAGATAAAAATGAAAAGCGAAAAAAAATCCTAAATTAAACAATGTTTTTCTCACATTTGCTTTACAATTCCCCTCCTTGAGCTGCCACCTTATCATGGTGAAGGGAATTGTGTGTCCAATAAAAGGAGCTCAGTAGTTGTTTGGATTTATGCCTCTGGTAGGGTCACCCAAGATAAACAGGTTCTAGGTGAGGGACCAGATAAAAAGTGGTTGAAAAAGGTTTCCTTGACCAAGAACATTTGATCTCGCTTTCTCTCACCTCGGATGTGGGTCCCTAGGCCCCCCATTCAAGCCAAACTTGGAACACAGGGAAAACCCAGGACACATTGGAGGGACTAGGTCTCTTGGCTGGCAGGGTAACACCACAGGATTCCCCTGGAAAAGCTATAAGAAGTGGCTGGGAAAATGGAAATCTGTGCTTCTCTGCAAGAGGATGGATGGATAGATAGATCTGTAAAAGTCTAAAAGCCAGAGTGTGCATGGTATAGGCTCATAACAGGGTTCTTGATGAAGATGATCTACATTTCTATGATAGTTGCTTTAATGCAGAAAAATACAGGAAGATTTTGGTTCAATATAGGCAACTTTCTACATTAAATCTTTCCAAGTTTTTTTTTCCAATGGAAAACCACATTCTGCACACATAAGAAAGACATGGCTGGGTACTGGGTGCAGAGGGTACAGGTTCCAGATAGTCTTCAGTAGATAAAGTGTGGAGAAATTTTTGAAACCTTAAATGCCACCTGGGATAGAATTGTTCATTCTTCTGTGTCTTAAATGCCTGAACATCTTTAAAGTGTGAGAAGGAATGGCAGCTTAAAAAGAAAAAGCTTGACTGTACCAACTCTTTTTCTTTTCTATACAGTCCCAACGATTCCGATTTGGATTTGCATTTGGTTTGGCAGTATTTATTATTTCTGGTAGTGTTGCCGATGAATGCTTCTCAAAAATGACCAGTAAATAAAAAGATTGAAAGCGTGAGGCTGGGGGAAGAATTGAAAAGATAGAAGTGGTGTTCCTTTGTATTTTTCATGACTGATTGATCTTCTGTCAACACATGCAGGAAACACTTAAAGTACTTCAAGCTTTCATTATGGATGCAGCAAATAGCAAAGTTCAAGACTCCATGGATAAAAATGAGTCCCATGATGCAACAGGATCAGAAACTTCTGAAGACCCACCCAGTAAAAAAGCCAAACTTGACTCCCCTGAATCAGCTGCTCAGACGGACGCTGATGATGATGATGAAGTTGAAGATGAGGATGTTAGACTGAAGCAAGAGGAATTACACGTGTGTGTTGTATGTTTTGGAGTTCTGCAGGATTTCTGTGACGCAGTCCAGGCAAAGAAGGTGTGTGTGTTTGAAAAAAAGTCATTGTTCTGTGTTGAATATTCTGGCAATGACTGGAAATGCCAACCTGTTTCGTTTTTACAGATTGCAGAGACTGTAAAGATGCAAGGCTACGAGTTTTCCACACTGATGTTGTCCGTCTCTCTGCCTGCTCAGCTGTGTGTCCGTGAGGTCAGTATGTGTGCGTTTTAAGCCAATTTTACATTTTTCTTCCATTAATAATTAAAGTCCTCCTTGCATCAGTGTTAATGGGTATTTTTTAATCCTGCAGTACTCCTGTTGGCTTCTTGTGAAGAATGAAATAAGGTAAAATTAGTCTTGTATGTTCCATCAGAAGTCGTGTCGAGTCAGATAAAATCAATTTTTTTCCTTCTTTCAGACAGAAGGTGATGGTGCTCGACAAAAGTGATGTCATCCAGGTAAAAGAGGCCTTCAAATGGATCATACAGGGTCTGGTCACTAAGGAGCTGGGGGGCGTTGCTGTGGTTACCAAGGTAGGCGGCATCCAACCATGAAAAGGCAAAAATTGTTCATAGAACTCCCTGAAATGACATTGGAGCGATTCTGTGTTTTCAGAGCATGTTTGAGGTCAGCATGGAGTTTACTCACCCGGAGACAGAGTCCGACTGCCACTTCCTGTAAGTCCTCGATCCTCTCAAACTGTCTGAAACACAAACTGATCACTTCTACTGGAGATGATCGTTCAGAAAATTCAGAACATTCATTCAGCATTTCTTATTATAAATTTTGCATAAAATGGTTAAATATTTCTCCACTTTACTTATACCTACTGGTGTTTTAAAAACCTGATTAGTCCCCTTTGCAACAAGGTATACCTTGTAAGGATCGTCCTTCTGTGGAATGAGCAAAGCAACTGAGTGGGTAGAGCCCCCAAAAATGAGTAAAATCCCCTGTAATGTTCTCCGTTTTTTTTTGTGTTTTTTTCATTCTTGTTTGGAGATTTAAACAAACCTTATTGGCATATAATTATGTTAGAATTGGAGAGCAGCTGTGATCCCACATCTCCAGAATTTGGGGCGTAACTCCATCTTCCAGGATGACAACGCTCTCCCCCACAGAGCCAGTATCATCTCAGAACACCTCTAGGATTTGGGAGTGGAGACAATGAAAGTCCAGACCTCAACCCATCTGAACACATGTGGGATCGGCTTGGACTTCCTATTTGTACCAGAGTGACCAACTCATCCTCACTGGTTGACCTTAGAGAGACCCTGATTGAGGATAGGATGCTATCCCACAGCAAAATGTGACCAGACTGGTGTCCAGTATGAGGGCTAGGAGCCAAGCTGAGGTGTCTGGATATGGATCTTCCACATGATACTGAGGCCCAGTGTAAAATTAATTAAGTGTAAGAATGTCCAATATATGTTGTTTTTCCTTATTACTGTGGGAAAGAAACTCAGAACAAGAATGATTAGCAGCAGGGGAATATTGCAAGGGAATTTGGCACATTTTCGGGACACTGCCTACATGTTCATTCCACAGAAGCATGATCCTTCCAGCTTATACCTCAATGTAAACGTAACCTCCCATCCAGTTACTGGATGAGACAGAATGTTCTACAATAAAATAAAGACAAAACTAAAAATTTTCAGTATGACAGCAAAGAGAAGTGGGTCAGCATCAGTAAACACCAAGAGACTCGGGCTCTTAAAATTGTCCGTATCGTAGGTGTGTCAATCATGCAGCAGCCACATCAACGCTAAGAAACCTATTACCAGCTCAGAAACATCAACAGAATTAAACGTTTAGTCTCCCAGAAAGACCAGGAGAAACTCCTCCATGCTTTCATCTCCAGCAGGCTGGATTACTGTAATGGTCTTTTAACAGGACTTCCTAAAAAGAGCATTAAACATCTGCGCATCCAGATGCTGCTGCTGGAGTTTTAACCACATGTAAACAGTGTTAAATCCAGGTTAAAAACATTTCTCATGCATGTATGTAGAAAATCTGCACAGTAACTTTTAACTTAGACCACTGCTTACTTTTAATCATTTTAAATATTTTTTATGATTTATTATTATTTTTGCGCACCCTTTTAATTATGTGGTAATATGATTTAAATTGTTTCACTGTTTGTATTTCTCTTTATGTTCTATTATGTAAAACACATTTTATGTATAAATTTGTTCTACAAATAAACTTCTTTATTACATTATCGGACTTTCCAACCATGTATAATGCATAGCTAATTTGTATTATTAAACAGTATTTTAACAGTATGTCATTTCCCCTTTTTCTAACAAAAATAACTGATGATTAGCATTATTGTGGGTTTTAATGTTTTGCCCAAGGACACTTCAGCGCGATGATGAACTCTATTCCACTATCAATGTGGCCTCAGTAGCTGTTACAATGAAATGTTTTTTCAAATCAGAAAGCAGATGATGATTAGTGTGAGAAGCTGAAGCGTCGTCTTCTGATCTGACATCTTACCTTTTGAGACTGATGGGTGTAATGGTTAAGTTCTAGCCCCTCTACGGTGTTCTGTGTTTCCTCAGACAAACCGCTTGTCCTGACTGCTTCACTCCAGCCAAGAACAAGCAGGTGAGAAGGCAAAAAAAGCAAGATTTTCTATCACAATCAGAAGGAATAGGATGCATTTAATTGAATTAAGCCATTCATCAGTGCCATTTATACTAATTAGATTTATTTGTGAGAGATTTAGTTGCAATTAAGTTTCAAACCATTTGCAGCTCCATGATTTTATATATAACAAAGCTCATTTTAAAGTATTGTGGGAACTTTTTAAGATTAAATTTTTACGCTAATAAGATTGGACCGCTAATTGAAACTAAAGACATTAAATCCAGAGCAGAGAGTTAAACTGGCTGATGAACTCAGTTATTTAAATCTCAGCTCTTTACAACCAGGAGTGATTTGATCTTTGTGTCATTTCTTTGCAGTCTGTCTTCACTCGCATGTCAGTGGTCAAAGCTCTGGAGAAAATATCTGATGCCAAATTTTTGAGGTAATTATCACCTGTCATTTTTATCATTTTTTTTTTCTTTTTTCTTTTCTTTTTTCTCACGTCTTTGGTTTTTTCACATCCAGGCATTACCCTTGTCCTCCCAAACAGCCAACCAGCAGGTGCATCTCTCAGGATGTCCACTGTCTCCACATGTCCGTCTTCGTAGCCGGTAATACTCGTCTTTCAGAACGTCCTTTAACATCTTTTCTACATCAGAAGACTAAATAATGATTCTCACTTTTTATGTTCAGGGAGGTACAATAAATTCTGTCGTAGTCTGCCTCAGACTCCATGGGTGATTGATGGAGAGAGGAGGATGGAGTCCTCGGTGGAGGAGCTGATTGCAACGCCTATCCTGTCTGCTTTCAGAGCTGACGGTGAGTCTCAGAACAGCTGTTGTCCTTTATGAAATTACTTTTTCAAATCAAATCAAATCAAGTTTTTTTTATAGCCCTATATCACAACAAAGTTGTCTCAGAGGACTTTACAGAAAGAGGTGTAAATAAACAAACAGAATC
>JBAMHW010000004.1:767372-791315 GCA_037177495.1 Rhadinocentrus ornatus
ACTGACAAAACGAAACAATTTTGAAAATATAGATCCAATCCCTCTGCCGTACATCACAGGGGTGCCAGAAAACGATGAAAGAGTGCCCCTACTTGACTATCATAATAATTAATAAAGCGGCGCGGATCCTGTCTCAGGCCTATGAGAGACATTTCTGAGGTTTATGAAGAGCGCTGAGGTTTGAAATGCAATTTGACGATGGTCTTCCCGTACACAAAATTCATAGGCTTGTCACCACTATCCGTTTTAATTTCGATGCGTATACTTTTGATGTAACTTTTTAACAGGTGAACGTGATGTACTTTATCGTATCTTATGCTCACCATGTCTTTGTAATCTCCTTCGATGGTCACCACATCGAGGAGAGGGGCACAAGTTTCCCCGATATTCTGGAACTGAATAAGATCTGCGTAGACAAAGAGGTTATGTATGCCTGTTCTGAGGTTGCCGGGATAAGGGGATGACCGGTTGGAGAGAGTCCACCTAGCATGTATGCCAGGGGCGGGTAAGCGCGGATTCTGTACTGACCGTCTCTATGCGCTTGGTCAGCTGGGACTAATTGATCCAGGAGGTCTTTATGACGAGCGTAATAACCTCCTCTGCCAAATTTCACGCTCACCAGTACTTAGTGCTGCTTTCGTGAAGCTTTATCCGGCCTACCCTCCTCGCCCATCTTCAATAACTCGATAAAAGCTGCGTCCGGCGGTAGATTATACCATGTTCGGGGGTAAACAATTTCGCACAGACCCACCACTCCACTCAGTTCAATGGCTTTAGACAGATCCACGGTGTAGCAGGAGTTGTTGTCACCTCATCGGTAAAACTGCTTGTATTTTTTGCCAAATACCCCTCTAAGCTACTTAAGGATATTCTGACAAGGTCGCCCTTCTTAAACTTCGTCGCCATAGGACGCCTGGCTGTAGACGAACCGTAAAGATTCTGAAACACTTGAGGACCGTTCTCTGAGGTCACCTGCATAGTACATACTTCGGTGATAGCTGTGGTTATAGCTTTTCACCAAATCCTGTAATACGTCGATGTATCGTAGCGTGTTTTCGGCCGTAAAATATCTCCACATTCTAGTTTTTAAAGTGCGGTTAAATCTCTCCACCACAAACGCTTTGAGGTCGCTTGCTGTGGCAAAATGCACAATACCGTTTTTCTTCATCAGAACTCCGAAACCTTTATTAAAAATTTACTTGCCCGAATCTGTTTGTATTTTTTTAGGTAACCGGCTGTCTCTGAAGACTGATTCAAACGCGCGCACCACCTCGACGGCGGATTTTTTTCTTCAAGATTCGCACGTAAGCTCTCTTTGAAAAAACGTCTATGACCGTCAATATATAATTAAAACCGTCGTTATGCTCGGCTAAGGCTCGCATATCACATAGATCGGCTTGAAATTGGCTTAAAGGATGAGCGACAAAGACCCTGTTTCTAGTAAAATAGATTCTGGCAGGTGTATGCACGCCCCTCTCGAGTCTGTCCACTACGCCCAAGCTACCCGGATGAGACAAGTTGTAATAGACTCTTTTCATGACCTTTTTCTCACCCATCCTGCTCTCTGAAATATCTAGGGTTTTACTGAATAAAGAGAGACGACAAAGCTTCTTTATTCTCATTTCTTTCTTTCTTTTTTTTTCACGACATCTCAAAAAAGGATACATGTTTATTCAAAGAAAAAAAAAACTAATATGAATACATCGAAGGAATTATTATTATAAACCTGCTCAGACAGACTTGTAGCACTTATAAACACATCGCGGTGTAAAAACACTCCCTCTTTATTTTCTATTCTTTGTTTCACTTAACATCATAAAAAAGCATGCAGGTTTATTCAAGAAAATCGCTAAAGCTTGGTCGACAATCTTATCTTCTAAATGAGTGTGAAAAACAAAAGCTGATCTATTTTAACCGCATCCTGCTCAATCAGTATTTCCAACGTTTCGAGCATATCATCAAGTTTCCTTACTGATTTGTTTGTGTAAAAAAGTCTCCGCTGCGGTATTGACTCTGCTGTGCTCAGATGGGATGTTGCATAGAAACAGCAGGCGCTGAATGGCTGGAATGAATCCCGGGGTGCACAGAGACCTCATGAGAGCGTGGAAGTTATCTCGGTAGAAGTCATTATTGTACACATCCAGGCACTGATGCACTGATGCTTCTGGCTGGGGCGGAAATTCTCACATCCGTAACAGTCGCCCAGCCAAAAACTACGAAGGACGCTGGTGAGTAGATGGAGAACCGCTGTTTTCAACCTCCTCCAGAGCTCTGATCGGCGCTGGCTCGGGATCCTCAACCCTAAATCCGGCCAGCAGCGAGGGTGAGCATTCGAGATTCTGAGAGTACTCCACCTCCTCGACTCCTGACTGCTGCGAGAATGTGCGGTCAGAGTCTTAAGAGCGCCCCACGTCCGCAGCGCCGGACAGCGGCGAAGGTGAACAGTCGGGATCCTGAGTCTCTGTTATGGTCGGGATGTGAGCTCTGCGTTGGGACGAAAACTCGACAGACTCGGTCAAGCCGGAGGAGGTGAAGGCTTAAGAGTTATTCTCGGTCGGACTGAAATACGTTTTATCTCGGTAGGGGGCCTTTCTCACTCCCCTTCAGGTGCAGGTAGAACCCATGAAGGATAACTACTCAATAAGGAGAATAATAAAGATAGTGGCTTCTGATTTTTGCCCAATACTGTATTCAGTTTATAGAAATAGAAAAGTGTATTTCTGAGCTGCTGGAATATCACCTAATATTACAGCTCAAATGATTTGGTAGCCACGGCCCGTAATGGATTAAGTGGTACAGACAATGAATGATTTGATTCAAAACTTCAATTAAAGTAAATGTACAGAATGATTTTACAATTGACATATTTGAATATATGAGAAAAAAAGGTGCACAAGTTTTTATTATTATAAATATATTGATATATTATTGTGTGTTTTCGACAGGGTGTTCCGTAGCACCAAAAGAGGCGCTAAAGAACTGCATGCTACGATGAGTGAGTTGTGACTATTAACTAGGGCTGGGGCGATACCACAATTTTTGGTACAAATCCAAAACCAAGTAAATTGCAAATACTAATACCGATACTGATCCCTTTTGCTTGAAATTGCACAATAATTTAATGATTTTGCCTTTTATTTTTTATCATTATTATTTTTATAATCAGAGCTGCAAGATAGCTCACTTATCCTGAAAGGCACAGACCGCTTGATTGTTCCTGTTTCACTCAGATCCAGAGTGGTGGATTTGGAACATGAAGGACACCAAGAACTGGTACGTACAGAACAGAGACTTTGTGAACTCTATTGGTGGCCAAAATTAGACATCTTTGCACAAAATATAATAGCTTTATGTGTGCTACTGATAAAACTGCAACAACTGCACCTGTATTGACAGGTCATTTCGAACATTATACACGAGGCTGCTGCTGTGCCATAACTCTTACTGTTATAGTAAGTGGCCTGAAGTAGCATTTGCCCCTTCTGTCACTACTGATGTAGTTATTCAGTTCATGACCACTGTGTTCAGCTGTGAAGTAAATCCTTCCCACAATGTATGTCAATTCACCTCCCATACCTTTGCCACTTTTCTGAGGGACAGATAAAGCACCTGCAACCAAGCGTATCCAAGAGCTAATGAAGCCATCAAAAGATTCAACAGGGTTCTTAAAGTGTAACTACACACCTGCAAGGGTTGGGTGGGAGGCATGGGGCGATCAGGGAGCGGAGAGTTGGAGGGGTGGGATACACAGGCAGAAATGATTGACAGACAGCAGCTCAGCTCACATCCATTCCACTTTACATGTGTTGGTGGGCGTGGTTTTCTATGCCTGCAAGGCGAGGACCTGTCTATCTGCATTTGGAGGGAGAGGCTGTGTTTTTTATTTTTTTATTTTTTATTTAGATAACCTCTCTATGTCCTGAAAAAGCATAACCTGGTTTTACCCTGTAGAGGGCGCTATGAGCCATGTTTTACCCACAAAATCCTGTTTTTAAAATAAACTAAAAAAATATTTGTGGGTGCACCCTTGGCGGTGGCTTGGCTCAGTGGGTAGAGTGGTCGTCTTGTAGCCTGAGGCTAACTGGTTTGATCCTTGACCTGTCAAGCTCATGTCAAGGTGTCCCTGAGCAAGGCACCAAACCCAAAATTACTCCTCTCGTGGTTGAGCGCCTTGCATGGTAGCTTCCATCATCAGTGGAAGAATGTGTGTGTTAATGGGTGAATGTGATGTATATTGTAAAGCGCTATGGGTAAAAGCGTTATATAAATACAGACCATACAATGTAAAGAGTACAGACTGCTGACAAAATGCACAAACCATGGAAACAAACTAACAGACTTCTTGGTTCTTTTGCAGCACTATTGTACCACACAAAATGCTGCAACAGCCGTTACGAGTTTCTCACGAATAGGAAGATGCGCAAAAAACAGCATGTCTCATGCAACACAGGGTCAGAATGACCTTTGTTCTCTGTTGCTGAAAAGTTCACAACTTTTGAAAAAAGTTAACACATTTTTATGTTTTTGAGCTCAGGAGTCGATCAATGGCAGACTAAAATTTTTAAAGATAACCAGGTTTTATGTTATGTTTTATGAGTTATTTTTCTTGAATACCTTCCTTTACTGATGGGCTCTCCACATATCTTTGCCCAAACAATGTCATTCATGCCTAATTTGAACCATTTTCACCCAGAAGCTGCTTTCTTTGTCCATGTGGTGGCAAACCTGAGCTCTCAGCTCTTACACTCCTAACTCCATAAACATTAAGATGTTGTGTAACATGTGAATGTTGAAACAGATATCTTACCGTTCCATGAAAAAATATAAGCTTATTCTGAATTTCTACAGCTGCATAGTTTCTAATAAATATTCATAATCGTCCAGACAGTTTTTTTTTTTCAATTTTTCCTTTTTTTAGGGAGCTCTGAAACTTTTTTCATTTGTGCTATGTTGTGACATCCCCAGGCCTACTGCCTGGTTTGAGTTTTGTGATTATGCAAAGACCGATGTGCAGTTGCAACTTTGCCATTGGCTGTCAACCGGACTGAGACTGCCCTCTATCTCCTGGGACTCGATCGACTGCGGACTACCTACAATTGGGATCAACCTCTGCTTTTCGGCGATTGGACGCTGCGCTTTCGGCACTTCCTGACTCGGAGCCAATGAGAACATCCCTGGAAGGAAGCAACAGCAAAACGGGGCAGCTGTGATCCATTAGGCCCACAGCTCGCCAGCTGGAATTGTTTGTGAAACACTGGACTGTCAATAACCCATTGGGGGTTTTGAGCATTTAGATTTTCCCTGATAGTAGGATTGTGTACCCAATTGTGTTGGTTTAAGTTGGAATTGAGAAGAGACACTCTCACCGGTTTTGAGTAGCTATTTTAGTTGGTATTTTGGTAGAACCCCTAGGTTTGAAGTGGGGTCGTAACATATGTGCCATCTTCATTTATTCTTCGCCAGTGACACACATGCAGATATTTACACATCAGAACCAGTCTCACAAATGTTCTCTTTAGCACTCCAAACTTTTAATTAAAGTAACAGTTAATTCCTAATTTGTCTACATGAGGTTTCCAACTTGTTCTATATTTTTACTTAATAAAACTGACTTTAGCTTGTATGATGAGGTGAGTCAGTTGAGGTGGTCAGGATCACTACACATGTAGAAACATACACTTATGTACATTTAAAATAACTCCTCGATCTCAAAATGACTAATTGGAATTTCCAGTTCCAGACACCTGTGATTAAATGTTTGATTTGTAATGAATCAATCGTAAAAATGATCAAATGAGGCTAAATATTGTTAAAAATTTCTTAAAAAAATTTGAGGTCGTTTCTTTAAAAGAGAAGTTAAGATGTAAAATGTTTTGATGATATACGTCTTCTTCTTCAACTTTTCTTTTATCATTATTTATAGGTTATTCAACTGATCCGGCCAGTCTTTAAAACTTACCTTTTTCTGATGGTCTTTGGTAAAGTCTGATGCAAGTTTTTTTTTTTTTGCTGCAAACATCTAGCTTGTTTAATCTCTTCTTATATAGCATGTTTAACTTTAGGAACGATGCTATATTTTATCATTATGACTATTAATAATTGCTGGGATAGGCTCCAGCTTCCACACGACCCTTAATTTGTTGAAGCGGTAAAGAAATGTATTTTCAGAAATAAAGGTTTTGTTATTATTATTCAGTATTATTATTAATACTAATAGTTGTTACTTTTATCAGATGTGGGTGATCTTTAACTTGCATGAATTAACTTTCTCTTCCAGCTGCTGATCCTCAGCTCAGAGCACAAAACCATCCGGAAAAAAAAACAAAACAAAAAAATAAAAAAAACACAACAGCACAAACCCTGAAATTTATTCATTTCATTTTAATTCAAAATAAATACTACCACAGCAATGCAAGTCCAGTATTGGGTACTTGCTCTAATGTTTTGGTAAGAAAAAAACTAAAGAAAAACAAAAACTTAAAACATAAAAAAAAAAAAATTTAACTTTATAATGCGTCCATCATCATATTTATCTTTCAGCGACTTTCAAGATGTGCCTTTTTTTCTTTAACAACATACAAGGTAACACTGCCTAAAAAAAACAAACATAAAAAAACATTATGGTACACAAAAAGGAGGGTAGGAGAAGCGAGGAATGGTGGATAGAAATCTGGTGGGACCCAAAATGCAAAAGAACAAACAAAATAAATAAAATCATCCATGATCACACTTTATTTTGGGACATAAGACAGTGTGGACGCCACAGTTTCAGTCACGTCCTTACACAGATTTCAGCTTCTCATTGTCAGTGACCAGGGAGGGAGTGGGGGGCTGTCTCCATGGAAACATCCTCCATGAACCGTGGTGAGTTTAAGTCCGCTGCCAAAAACTCGTTGATGGTTAGGTCTAGTCCGTATATCTCGTCTTTAACAGGGTTGCGGTTGCATCTCCATCAACAAGCTGACCTCGTCTGGACCCCCCCTTATTATTAAGATTTAAAAGGTGTGGAAGTTTAAGTAAATTTCTCTTACAGGACAGATGAGGCAGAACACCCGTCTCCTGAGGCTGGAAACCTTGTTTCTGCTAGTTTGTGAGAAAACTTTATTTAATATGATTTTTATCTAAAAATACACATTCTGTGCAGCTATGTGAGATTTTTCCTCTCTATCATGACAGAAAACAGACTTTTCTGTACTTTTAGATGTTTTAGTTAAACATTTTCTGCTCCGTAGCAATAACCTGCAACATTATCATGAAAGGCAATCTAAAAAAAAAACATCTTGCAGCAACCAATAAAGTTATAGGGTTTAGGCCATTTTAAGTGTCAATAACCTAAAAAAAAAAGTAAAGATTTTAGGCCAATAATGTAATAAAGTTATTGTCCTATCATAAAAAAAAATAAAATCAATTAAAAATGTAGAAACTGTAGCTGAAAACATAATACATGAATATGACTGCATTTCAGGGAAATAAAATATTTTTAAAGACATGAGGTTTTGAATCATTTTAAGAATTTCCTTGAGAAATGTTTGAAAGGGGTTTTAATTAGATGTTTCCCATAAATGTGTAAATTTTATTTGATGATGCACTGACATGAAATTATGAATTTACATACTTAAATAAAGATTTGGTACAACAAATAATTCAGATACAGGCTCTTATAACCATAGTTAAGGAGAGAATGATGCATAGCATGAATCCTGGGGAATGAATATGACCATCATCAATTACATCTAGTTTTCTGTTTTTGATAAGCAAACTGCATAAAAACAGCAAAATTATTTTATTTCCAATAAATGCAGTCCTATATATGTAATATTACATTATAGGCTGAAATTCTTATATCTTTAAAGGATTTTCTTACACTAGTACTAACCAGTCAGTAATGTAATAAACTATTACATTATTTTCTTTTACCTTAGAAATGGCCAAAATTACATTATTGGCTGTTATGACATTATGGCTGCTACAGACCTCTGAACCTCTCATCACCCCAGACCTGTGAAGGAACCCTCAGATATTTACGTATTTGACTGGGTTTAACAAATTTGCAAGATATTACTGTTTCACTCCAAACTGACCAAGTTTCTCCAAATAAACCAGATGTTTTCCAGGTTCAGAGCGAGTTAAACTTGGCACACATTGCTGGAAGTACCGAGGCAGAAGAAGTGATCCTGTGTGGAAATACACAGCAATCCCAACTATCAACCAGTCTGGATGCTCAGCGGAGTCTGAGTGGGTTTGAGTAAAACCACCACTCCACACGGCAGCATGTGGCTTTGTCCATCTTTGTTGTATTTAGTGATTGCTTCTAGTTTTAGAACGCCTGAGAGGAAGGCTGTGGATACAACTCAGAACAGAACACACACTGAGGCCATTTTGTTATTACACAAAAGTAATTTCAGATGTAGATTCCAGTGTGTTCTGACTGGGTTTGTCAACATTTGACTCATTTTAGGGAAATAAATACACAGATAAAAAGACTTGGAGTTCTAGCAGCATTTCAACCATCTTTTAGGAAGATGAAATTCACAGAAAATACGAGGATATTCAAAAAGGAAGTAACACAGTAAAACTAAAACACACACAAAAAAAAATTCATGGCCTTGGTGGGGTTTGCCTCAGTCGGAGTGTTTCCTGCTAAACACCACATCTGGTTTAGTTTGAGGTCTGCAGCCGATCATTATGGACAACGATGAAGAAACGTCTCCCCACGTCCCATACATGCAGTAAATCCAGACATACTTTAAGCCATGTTTGTCTGTAAACACCCCCTGATCCGTCCATTACGACCACGAGACGGAAAGGAGGAGGAGAGAACAGAGGAAGTCCTTCCATAGTCTGACGGTGGTTGTGCTCTGTGGCGCCTGAGTGAGTTTAGTTTTTCAGGAAAAAAAGGGAAATTTAAAATGAAATGAATGTGTTCAAATAAAAAAACACAGTACAGTGGTCAAACAGCAGCGATGAAAGAAATACAGACTCGTCAATCCTCATTTTCTGCCTTTTTTTTAATCTTTTTTTTTTTTAATCGCCATAGGAATGGCAAATGTGCACTACCATGGCAAACGATGAGATAATTTTCTTTTATCATTTTAAATGAGTGAACCACGAGCCATGCACTTATTCTCAACTATGAATGACCCTTAACAACTGAAAACCCGCCTACCCACTCCCCAAAGAGAAAAAACAACAAACAAAACACCCTGTTGGTACGATACGAAACATCTGCACACGTAAGGCAACATTTTTGGTTTCTTGTTCCCTAAAACAACTTTTCCAAACCAAGTGCAAAAAAAGTCTAAAGAAGACGAAAAAGGATACAAACAACAAACAAACAAACAAAAAAACGTTAACGCCACCAGCGTCAACAACTTAATACTGACAGAGGAAAAAATAAATAACAAAAACATTGCCTTCTGCAGTAAATAGCGCTGAAAATGTGGGAGACTTTTTTTAGTGTGGGGAGACCAGCTGGAGTCTATCCCACTGTGCAAAAACCTCTTTTGATGTCCCTAAAAAGACCTCCACCCGTCTGCGAGGTAGCAGACAAAGAGAAAAAGAAGGGAGAATGTTTTGTTTTCCTTTTTGATTTTTTTTTCTTCCCGAGAATGGCTACGTGTTTTCCTCAAAATGGCCATGAATGGGGACGAGAGAGCTCACTCCCGCCCGCTGGCTGAGTAGGAGAACTGTGGGAAATGAGGCCTTCGCTCGTTGTCTGCTGCGTCCATCCCATCCTCGTCATCTGTCCACACACACACACACACATACCGCAGAGATTTTTCTGTTACACATGTAAAGGCTTGTTTCAATGCAAAGAGGATGCTAACATGCGACACCAGCTGGTTTGTTCTTCAGTAAAACGACAGACTTGTTCTGTGGGTTGAACTTTGAGTCACTTGTTTCTGATTTTACTGCCATAACTGATGGGATTAAAAACCTCTTGATCTGTAAAAAAAAAAAATCAAAGCCATATCTGAATTTATGCTATCACACTCATCTCAGTAATAGTACGAACTAGATAAAAACTAAATAAGCCCTTGAAGGAAGAATGAAACAAAACAAAACAAACAAAAAAACCTTTAAAGCACTTTGTCTAAGTAAATATTTCATGACAAGGTCACTATGGAGCCAAATTAGACTCAATAACTGGTACAAATGTGTTTCCCAGATCTACAAATGTGTACTTGCGAGTGCACGCTTGAATTGCACAAAAACAGTTTGAACATAAATTTCGCTAATTAATTTTACACATCCACTTTTTACAAACTACGCAAATATTTATATTAATATTAAGCAAGCAGATTTTAACCCCCCAACTCACAGATGTGACTGTGTTTAGAAAGATTCTTTTGCATAGAAATCATTAAATGCACGTGGATGCATTGTCTGACAGAACAGATTACATGCGCATGCAGGATTTTGAGAGTCCATGCATCCAGACTCCTTACAGTTCCACACATACATGGTGTGTTTAAATGCTAGTGGAAAGCTGGAGCATCTGTATTTTAAATCAGATTTATCTGTTATATTCTTCTAAAATTATTTCAAAGTGGGAAAGATGCTTCTATGACAGACCAGTTCATCACCCTTTGGTTAACGGACAGATGGACAGACAGATGCTAAAGCAATATATTATTCATTAAATATTATATATATTTATGTGTAGATATGAATTTGCAAGTACCCAAAATGAACTACCAGATGGTTTACACATTTGTAAATCACATATTACCGCTTTGTAACAGTTACGGAGTCTAGTTTCTCCCCATGGTGCTACAGCTGGACATGTAGGATGCTGCAGGCAGCTGCATCATGATGGGGAGCAAAGCTGTACGTTCTTCATTTAGTGGGGTTAGTCCTGTTGCCATCATGACAGCAGCTGCATAATAATTGGACTTGTATTGTCATGTAGGTGTGATGTTTCCAGTGTTGGTGTGGCTGAGATGTAGAACTACAGACCGGCAGGTTCAAAATGGAGCTTTACACCTGCTCAACACAAACAACCCAACTGTTTACTGAATTAAACATTCAGAACTTTTGTTGATTTAAAATGACGGTCTAAATCGGTGCCGTCTCTGGTCCTCTAAAGCCGCTGTCCTGCAGGTTTTAGATGTTTACTGTTGCAAAAGTTCTGCACAATGACCCATTAATGTAGGCAGGAAAACGCCTAAAACCTGCAGGTCAGCGGCCTTAAAGGACCAGAGTTCAACACTTCTGGCCCAAATTATGTGAAAAGCTAAATATCCAAACGGTTGATGATACGAGACCTAGTCTCTGCAAAGTCAGAGGACTGTGACGACCAATCAGGACACCATAAAACTCAGTTAACTCAACTTTCACCTTTAAAGCAATGAGGTAACTGAAATGACGAAGGTTACCAAGAGCCACAGCAGACAATGAATACAAAGAATGTTTGTCAGCAGGTATCTAGTAAAACCAGCAGAGTTCTCCTTTATGCCACAGGAAGGCAGGATTTACTCCACCGTACAAGCAGTGACTGAAGAAAATCTGGTGTTAGAACACAGGATTTATAGACGTCCTTACATTTTTCTGGCGGAGTAATGGTGATGGTCTGTGCTGTGAACTCTTCATCGAAGTAGCGCGTGTCGGTCTCTGAGCTGACCTGCGGCTGGAAGGGCGGGACCAACTGGAACAGACAGGAAGCAGGTCAGTGAGTTTGTGTTCAAGGCACAGAAACACAGCGTGAAAGGGCTTTAGATGCTCTACACTGGAGGTTCCCAACCTATTTTCCTTCAGGATCCCTTCATGCAAATACTAAGAAGGTATGGCCCCCTGCTCCATCCCCATCATGAAACCATGCTGGTTTTATGCTTTGAAAAGTGCGATTCTCAGCATAAATACTGTTTTCTGGCTGAGTCCTGTCCTGCGATAGAGCCAAAGTTACATTACCAACAGAGGACAATGTGCGGACAATATTCAAAGCTTTGGGGACCCCCTGTGTATTAGGATCTGCACAGTGACTCATTAGTTTAGGTCAGGTGTGTTGGGATGCATGGAAAACCTGCAGGATTGTGGCTCGAGGACCGACGTTGGCCACCCCTGTTCTACATCTTTATCGATTTATCGATCACACGATCAATGAGCCAATTGCATTGATCCTAAATGCTAAGATTGTAAAAAAAAAAATCAATACAATAACCATTTATCAAACGCTTTTATTTTGAAAATGGCTGGTTGATTTGTTTTCCGTTTATTTCTAGTCTGTTGTTTCTGCTAATTAATATTGATTAATTTAAATACCTGAGCTCAGGAACAAAAATGTTGAATAATTTCGTTGATTTTTGTGATTTCATATGAATGGAAATGACAGTGAAATTAGCTGTGATATGGTTTCATATCAAATTGGTGGATCCTAAATCCAAAAAAATCGGATCGTGACTGAATTTGAGATATTGACAAACAGATCGCTATCCATTTTTTCATGAATAATAAATTATTTGGCTTTATTTTATTTTGCTCTTCAGTTTTTAAACGATCTGTAAAAAAGCAAAAGAGTCTTTTTTTTTTTTTTTTTTTTAAATGAGAATGGATAAAGTATGCTTTGCCGTAGTCTTTACCAGCTGGGTCCCACAGAGACAGGGCGCTATCCTGGACACCCATCCTGGAAATACAGGTTGTGGTCGATTGCTGCTCAAGGATTTGAGGGGGCTGGTGTGCTGGAGATGCATTCTGCAGGCTGGATATGTGAGGGAGGGGGTGCAAGGGGAGCAGCTGTCCAGAGAGCCTGATGCATAAATGATGGTGAGGAAATCTGTTTTCTTTGCAGCATGTTGACACTAGAATATTTATTTTTATTTATTCATAATTCTAAGAATCTACAATCTGTAGAATAATTCAGTCCAGATTTAAACATTTCAAGTCTTGCAGTTTTTCAGCAGGACCTGGTCTAATGTGGTCAAGGTCCCCCCCAAAAAAAGTAGTGAAATCGCCCCTTTTTGTATAACACAAATTAGAAGATAACTTCAGCAGCATCAGGCTGACGTCAACTTTTCTTCATCTGCACTCAGTGTTTTATAACTAAACAGCCTCATGCCATTACCTAATTTACATGAATGTTTTAAAGGTCCTCAGGGACCACTGTCCTGCGTGTTTTAGAGGTGTCCATACTTTACCACACCCGACTCGAATGAATGGCTCATTAACAGTTAGCAGTTCAGTTAATCCGAATCAGGTGTGCTGGAGTTGGGACCAAGTAAAACTGTGAGGCAGGGGGTCTTGAGGACCAGGACTGAGGAACACTGATGTAACTGATGGCATGTCCTTTCTGATGGTAGATTTCCTCCACCCCGATGTGCAAAGACACATGTGTGTGCACATGCAGGTGAACACCCGCCACCAGCGGATAGACGGTGTGTTGTTAATAACCAGCTTGACGAACTCACCCTCCATCTCACCAATAAAACTGATGTACCAGAGTCAGCGTTTACAGCTATTCACCAACATCTCTGCTCCACCGTATCTATCTGTGGTGTGCTGTAGACCTAAACTGCAGCAGACTCAAGTCCTGACTGGGGCGCTGTTTGGCTCAACTGGCTGAGCAGCTGTCCCACGTACAGAGGTTCCTGCAATCGACCCAGGTACGAACCTCTCTGACCCCTTTTTCCTGTGGAGCTACTGTTAAAAATAAAGGCCACTAGAGCCTAAAAAGCCACACATCAAGATATGATATTGTCTTTTTCTTTTTTCCCCACTGTAAAAACTCTGCACACCGGATATCCTGCCTATAAGGAATAAGGCCTGGATGAAGATGAGGTAATTGAGTTTTATGTTTTAGAGACTACAACCCAGACAAATTCTAAAAACTTCAGACGAGATGTTTGAACACCCAGCAGCAAATCCTGCTCTCACCTTCTTGTCGTAGACGTGCTGCCAGTCGATTGTGCCAAAGAAATTGTGCCGCATGATCTCCTTAGCATCATCTGGTCCGCCGCCCAACCTGTCAGAAACACACAGACACAGAAGATCTTAAAATCCAACATCAAATGTGTTCTCATAAAGTCACTGTCATCTCATCCCAAAATAACTTAAGAAGGTGAATGAGTCCACTCGGAAGCTGCAGTTTTCATCCGTTTCTTTATCAGAGAGAAAATACCTCAAGGATGACGAAAACATGGTGCTAAATTTGTCCTAAACACAGTCCCTGTAGGATTACATCTGCTGGACCTAAATAGGGTCACTCACCTGAGTAAAATCCCAAACGCCCACCCATTTTTAACCTTCTGGATCACCAGATCCAGAATATCAACATTATCTGGGTCAAACAATGTTGGATTATAACATCTACCATGATTTCATTTTTTTTGCCATTGATTCTGGGCATGTGATGAGTTAAAAGCTGTAATTGCAAAATGGTTTCTCTCTCTCCCCATAGTAAAGAATCCTTAAAAAATTCCTGGATCCAGACAATGATCCGGATCACCCCCAAAATTTAATCACTTTTTCCTTATTCCTGAAAATTTGATCAAAATCCGTGTGTGTGTACCGTTTATTGGGATCCTTAATTAGCAGCCCTGACAGCAGCGACTTGGCGTCAGCCGACAGCGTTCGCGGAAACTTGATCTCTTCCATGAGAATGAGCTCAAACAGCTTCTCGTGGTCCTGGTTGTAGAACGGCAGGCGGCCGCACATCATCTCATACATTACCACGCCCAAACCCCACCAGTCCACTGCCCGCCCGTAGTCATTGTCCTCTAGTACCTGGTTACATACAAATCAGGCACTTTACCCCACTGAGAGAAGCTGATCCCTAAAACATACCACAACTGTTTAGAGGAATTGCATCTCTTCCTGTGACCAACACATGAGCTACAATATGAAAATGTATCTGCTGGGTTCTCTGACCTCAGGAGCCAGGTACTCTGGTGTTCCACAGAAGGTCTTCATGGTGGCAGTGTCAGTGATGCCTTCTTTACAGAGGCCGAAATCAGTGATCTTAATGTGGCCGTCTTTGTCCAACATGAGGTTCTCCAGCTGTCGGGGAGGCCCAAAGAAAGGAAACCTTTGTTTGGTTTTTCCAACTGAATGTTCCACTACATGTTCCACTACAAAAAGTAAATGCAGTACAGGTGTGTGATGCTCGAGACGTCACTCGGAGGACAAGCAATTTACCTTCAGGTCACGGTAGACAATCTTGGCAGAATGCAGGTAGTCTAAAGCAGAAACGATCTCAGCGCCATAGAAACGAGTGCGGTCTTCTGAAAACACTCTCTCTCTTGACAAGTGGAAAAACAGCTGCACAAAGAACAACAGTTCACACAGTTGATCACATTAATCCACACTATTTTTAAGATTTCAGTCTAATTTAGTTATTTATAAAGCTCCAGCTCATAACTGGGGTCATCTCAGGACACTACAGGGAACTGAAAAAGATGTTTAAGACCAAATAAATATAGTTTTAATTCTTCCAATAGAATCTAATTAATTTAATTTAAAATCTGATTTACTTCACTAATTCAGTTTAATCCAATCCAATTTAGCGAGTCAGACTTTCTGGTTCAGGCTGGTTTGTAAAAAGATGCCTAGCTAAGGAAACCAGAGGATCACATCCATTCTTTACCTCCTTTCAACCCCTCCATCCTCAGATCATAAGTGATGGGAAACAGAAAAAAGAAAAACATGGGTTTAAAAAAATATATATATATATATATATATATAAAGGATTTTAAGAAACCAGTGGAGTAAACATTGATGCTCGGGTATTGTTGGTGTTTATATTTTATTTTATTATTAATTTCTAATCATTAGATTTAAAAAGCCGTTAACACATTAATGTCTAAATTTATATATATAGCTTTAATTTTTTACAATTATTATAGATGTTTTAAGGCTGTAAAACGTTTCACTACACACTTCATACACTTTTCTTAGACAGGCATTAACATTTTCACACTTTTCTATCTTGTTTAAACACCCCCAAAGTTCAAACCTTCGTAGAAAAATAAGTCCAGTATTATAGACGCAGAACACAATGCACTGTAAAAAAAATAAAATAAAATAAAAACATAAAAAAAAACATCCATGAAGCTGTGAGGTTGCAAAAGGTGAACCGCGTTATAGCAAGGGACCACTGTATGCTGCATGTGTGTGTGTGTATATATATATATATATATATATGTAAATAATAGCACACAAAATAAAATTATTTAATTTAAGGAATTAGATAAAAATGATTAAAAAAAATTAAATTAATTTATTTAAAAAAAGAGTCCAGAAGCAATTCACAGCAAATGTGTCATAATGTTAATATATCTATGAGATAGGAAATGAAACAGGGGATTATGTTAATGAAATGAGATTTGTGGGTATGAGTTGTAGTAAAGTGGGATGTTGATTGTTTAATTGTATTTGCACTACTGAAATTGAAGCATTTTTATTGGTTAATATGCCCTTCGATTACAGATGGAAACAAACTAAATCTGGCACAATGCATCTTTCTCCTTTCAGATGGGCATTCCATATTGTGGAAAAGCCCGATCTTCCTTTGTCCCAAACTGTGATCTGGGAATAGTCAGCAGGAAGAAATCTGTGGATCTGATTGGTGCAGAGGGCACGTATCAGGACAGGAAGTCCAGGATGTATCAGGAGGCAAGGCTGTTTGCGGCTTTAAAGGTGAGCAGTAGTATTTTAAAATCAGTCTAACAGGAAGGCAAACAGTAGAGATGTACCGTTTTATGCTGCAACATTTTAAATCAACTAGAGCTAACGCACAGCCCTGCTGTCTCAAAACTAAGTTTAAAATCCAACGAAATTGTAAAACTCGTTGGAGAGCTGGGTGAAATCACACAACAGGACGGAGGATTTATAACTGAATTTCAGTTGTAGTGAAACCAGCAGAATTGTGCATAAGCTTTTTTTTAAATCGAGTTTGTTGAGTTAAAGAAAATACAGGGAGGACTGAATTAAAAACTGATAAACAATAAAGCACGACTTAAAACATCACAGGAGCATCATTCTTCTGTCACAGTAGAAATATTGAGCATATTAAGAAACACCTGTCCCCATCAGGTATTTGTACCTCTCCTCCGTTGACATACTCCATTACAAAGCACAGCCGATCTTTCGTCTGGAACGAGTACTTCAAAGACTGCAAGATACACAAAACAGACAGTTTGTAGTAGAAACTCACCACTTTCCTACATTTTTAACAACACTTGATTGTACTCAACCATAACTTAGCTCATGGATTTGATGTTTAATCTACACAGTCGTACTTACAGTTAGGAATGGATGTCGAGTGTTTTTTAATACCCTACTTTCTGTCAGTGTGTGAGCAACTTCATCCTGTGGAAAAAAACAAAAACAGAGTCATGAGACAAAAAACTGTAACTGGACAGAAAATTGGTGAAAACCAGGAGTCATGCGTAGAACGGCTGAAGCTCTGCAGAGATTCTGCTGGTGTGTATTTTCTTTTTACTACATCTCAACTGATATAAAACTCAGTTTGTGACTTTTATAAGCAACAGAGGCTGAACAATTAGAAATTTGGTAGCTTTTATAAAAAAAAAAAAAAAAGGCTCTTCTAGACTTAAAGGTCTCATTATGTAGTCTGATGTTTCTAAAAATAAGCAGACTTTTATTTAATGGATGTTTAGAGCTATATTTTCACCTCTGCGCCTCAAAGAAAACTAACTGCTACTGCTATTTATTAACTGTGGCCAGTTACATTATCTTTATTGAATTTACCATTAGCTTTGTTAAATATTCGAATGTCAATACGATGAATAATCCTGAACTCTTTCAGAGTTTTCAACCAAAATGTACCCGCCACAGCCCAGTTCTGTTTCAGTTCAGTCCTTCCTGAAACTCATGATATCACCTGACCCCAACATGGTTCAAGCATGTACAGGGACAACATACGTAATCAGAATGAGTGTGAACACAGATTTTTCCCTGCTCATCCAATTATGGAAAGGTTTGAACCACCCCACTCGAATAAGCTGAGGTGTTTATATTTGAGCCAATCAAAAACGCTCCATGTAAACACAGCTACTGATTATTTATCGGCAGCTGTGTGGAATAAACATTCACTTTTTGGACCAAAAAAGCAACTTTTTACAAATAAAGAACCAATCGAAAAATATAGCAACATCAGATGACCTGTTCAACTGCAGGCAGACAAAAACAAATATTTCTGTCTGCAGATGACTCAGAGAAGCTACTTGGAAAGTTGTCTAATTGCTGCTAATTACACTTTAATGTTGGCTAGTTCACCCACAGTGTAAAAAAAACTGAAAGTGTGCCACAGACTTGTGGATCTACCTAAACGTTCTTCCACCATTCTCATGTTTTATATATCTAAATGTGTGTTTGAAAAGTGGAACATGCAGCATATCTTTCTGCTCCCAGTTAAAGAAAACAACATTGATCATTACCTTGGCTATAATGACTTCCTTCTTGAGGATCTTCATGGCGTAGTAGGTGCCGCTTGCCTTCTCCCTCACCAGAATGACTTTTCCAAAAGTGCCTTTGCCCAGAAGCTTCAGATAGTCAAAGTCATTCATTGTCTGCACAGAAATACAGCAGAGAAACACAAAGAAGCCTGTCATACTTCCCCCAAAATTAAAACCAATACTTCCAATGGTCTAAACATTTAATCCCATTAGAACACAGCATGTCTGCAGGGTATTTTGCTTTATGCAACTCTCCAACTTTCTTATCTCTTCTTTAGTTTTCACATTTAAGACTTGTGCACCTTTCGTTTGTAGTGGCTGATGGAGGTGTCCATCTCCTCCTCGTTGACATTCTCAATCTGAGAAGTGGGGCTGCACAGGATGCCCTCCTCCTCCTGCTTAGCAAGGGACTCTGCTACCGTCTGGATGGCTTCGGCCCATTCGTCCCTAGAGCAGAGAGTAAAGGGTTCAAACATGAGCAGACAAAACGTATTTTCTATGGATGTGGAAGAATGGCTTCGAAAAAAATCTAATTGCAATTTTTTTGACAGATATTGAGATTTAATATTTTAAACTCCATCTTCCGATCAGTGTTCACACATAAATATATTTCTAACATGAGATGGAGGATAACCAGATGAGATGTAAATATGAGCTGCTCTATATTCTAACAAAGATGTAAAGTTTCCTCTAGAACAGGATTATACTTTGTCCTTGTAGTAAAAACTAAACAGCCTGATGTTATGGATAGGGTAGGGCATCAAGCATCGATTGGAAATGGACAGATTGTTTGTCTGACGTGTGAATGATTAATAAAATTGCAATATTTATAAAAAATTCATTAGAATTTTGTTTATTTGTTCTCGCTACTTAATCCTTAGGTTGTTAAACTTAAACTACATCAGCTGTTAAGCCCTGTCTTACTAAAAAAATCCCAAAATCGTAAAAACAAAAACTGTCGCCTGCTAAGTCTTGGAGATAACGCACCCTTAGGGCAACAAGTCATAATGTGTGTTTTATCATGTGTTTTGGAACAAAGCACAATATAACATATACATAAGACATGGCATCCAGCCACACACACACAACAGGTTTCCTGTACTTTTTTTTCTCACCATGTTTACTGACAATTGTGTCCACTGAGAATTTAACACAGCACATGGATTTTGTTTTCCCTTTCAGAGCTGCAATCAGACCGTCCATGCTCTATCTGCTAATAGTGAGTCCACTCCCACACGCCCAACAAGACTGGTTTATATTTCCCTACGGTACAACTTAGTCTACATAACAGAGCTGAATATCAGTATGAAGGAAACATAAGATACAGAAAACAATTTTTTAAAAATATGATTTCAAAACATCAAAACAACTTTTGATTTGTTTCAGCAACAAAACCCCAAATCAGCAGAAATTGGAAATTAAAACCTGAAAAAAAGGAAAACGTGAATACTTGTTTTAAAATAAAGGTAATAATAATAACAATAAAAATAAATTACATTTTAAAGTAGATTCTTAATGCTGCTTTTTAAATATTTGCATGAAAATAGAAAAACTCTGCTTCATCATGTTCAGACACATCTTGTCATGACACATTTTTAACCCAAACAAAATTTAAAGGCCCATTAAAGGCAGGTAGCAGCTAATTTAAATTTCAAGCTAATTGGCTTATTTTTCCATTTTTCCATGGCTTAATGTTCTGCGGCAGGTTATTCGGAGCCTGTATATCCAAGGCAGGAGCTGTGTCTGGATCCTTCATGCAAAATTGAGTTAAAAAATTATGTCCCCAATCTTGTTTGTGGTATTTGTATACATGTTCTTGGGTAGGATGGAGCTAGAGATTGACAGAAAGACAGGAGCTTCACAAGCAGTAATGAAGGTACTGATCAGGTCTGTTGGGGGTAAGAGGAAGCTGAGCTGAAAGGCGAAGGGTCTATATTTGTAGACCCTCACATATGGTCATGAGACATGACATCTGGATGGGGGTCAGATTAGAATTGCTGCTTGAAAAGGAGTCAGCTATGGTGGTTCCGGTGTCTGATTAAAATGCTTCCTTGCCTTTAGAGGCTTTTTGTGGATTTCAAACTGGGAGGAGACCCCAACTCTGACCCAGAACTAGTTGGAAGGATTTAAAGTACACTGTCTTGCCTGGGAAGGCCTCAGAGATCACCCAGGAGCAGCTGGAGAGCGTAGCTCGGGAATGCAGTTTAAGTGTTTTGTTTAATGATTCGTCCAAGAGCTCAACCGTCCCTCAGCCTGTGATGACTAATGTTGCTCTCTGTGCTTCTCCGTGTATCCTTACAGGGTGTTATATGTGTACACATAAATCAAGCTATTTCACAGCTTTCTGCAGAAATCTGTAAATTATCTTTTTCACACCGTCCTATTCAATGGTTTCAGTTAATAATCCTGTAGATCATCTCAATAATGAACAATTTTCAACTTAGAAGTGTTACTGATGACACTGCGTTTCTAGTAAGAAAAGATCGCCATGGTGTAAAGGTGATATCAGTCCAAATAGAAAAAAGAATAGTGTTGTAAAGCTGAAGAAAGCTGTCCACATAACAGCACTGACACTGTGCTACATCCACCTCAACACCAACAACAGCTACGTCTCTGTCTTGCGTTTACTGGATCTCAGTGCTGCATCTGATACGGTTGATCACAACATACAGCACCACAAAATGGAAATCTGATTGGAAACTGGGCTGTTACTTTGTCTACATGCGGAGCCAACGAGTTTAACAATCTCTGGTTAAGTTCAGTTGGAGAATAAAAACCCAATCAGAGCGATTTAGAAAACAGACTGATGCGTTTTTAGCTCTGCCCCAAAAGATCAATCAAGCAGCTAAAGCCACTTCAGACCTTCGGGCCTGAAGTCTCCACATTGGTTTCTTGTCCATCAAAGTATTGATTTAAAAATTATGCCATTGGTTTAAAAAGCTTTAAATGGTTTAGGATCAACATATATTTAAAAACGTATGATATGGGTCCATGCACATTCAGGCAGTTTGCTTTTGCATGTTGTGTTTATTCTCTTCTCAGGGAAAAATGACCCCATGTTAACAAGCCAATTCAAGACAGAGAAAGGATGGATTCTCTCCTCTGATTGGCTCTGGTCAGCAGGTGTCTGAGCCAAATAAACAAAAAAAAAGCCAGACGGGAGTGAAACGCATTCAAAAAGCTACAACCTCCCGTCTGTGTGGAACCGAAGGGGCTCACGTCTCCCCCAGAAGTTCAGCAGTAGCTTAGAGCCCAACAGAAAACCTAAGTTGTCCAAACAATTTGAAAATGCTACCCAAAGTGGCTCTAGAACAAAAAATAAAAATAATAGCTGTATCCGTTTATTCTTGAGTCATCAGGCTGAGAAAATGCTGACTGACAGGGAGAGTCGCCAGAAAACCAGAGCAGCCTCCAGCTCAGTTTGCCAGTCTGCTTGAGCTGCACCTGGAGGCTGTCCTAAAGATCCGTGATGGAAAAAAAGTCAGTTGTCAACAAAAATACCAATAGGAGAGACTGCTGTAGCTGTCTTTAAAAAACAAACAAACAAAAAACCCAAACAAAAAGAAAATAAAACAGGAAAAAAAAAAGAAAAAAAAGAAGAAGAATGTTTTTGGCTGGTGGAGCAGCCAATAACGTGGCTCATAACATGACAAACATCTACTTGGACAAATTCAAGTCCAAGTAGATGTTTGTCAATGAATCAGGCGGAGGGACTTTTGCACCGTTAGTTTGATTAAATTCAGTGAAGCTGTCACTACAAGTTTGTTTTTAACAATAATGATCTTTTTTCTGCTCAAAATTCATTCTTCAAATAAAGTCTTGTTCCCAAACCTCATTCTTGTTTAATCTAAATAACCACCAATGTCTATGTTACCCATAAAGATAAAAAGGAAATCATTAAAATGTGGTGCAGAGAGCAGCCCTGGTGCACCCAAACTAAAAAGTTAGATGCACTAAAACCAATGCAAAACGTTAGTCTGGAGCCCTGCTGAAGGGGGTTTGGGATGACAAAAAAAAGATTTTTTAAGATCACCTGAATATTAAAAAGGAAAAAAAGGGAGAAAGATTAAGTTTTATCCTGGAAAACTAATCTGCCAGCTGACTACTTTAATAGGAAAGTAGGTGTAGTTTTGTCCTTCTTCTGGTTAATGGTTTTATGATTTTTTCCTCTGGATATGCAGAAAAGGTTCCTATAGATAATGATTTTGTTGATAATTTTAGGTTTACAAAGCAGCTGGATGAACATTGTTGCAGAATAATGAACTTGGGTGCAGTTGCTGTGTTAGTGCAGTGTAGGAAGCTGAAGCCTCACCTCTCATCAGGAGTATCGACGTGAAAAGTCCTCTCAATGACCGTGGTCCACTGCAGACAGCGGATGATGAAGGTGTTTGGCTTTGGCCGTTCTGTCTTCATCAGCTGACATTCTGAAAGCCAGACAGACGTGAAGTTTCCCACAGATTTTAGTTTGCAGTTATTTGAAGGTGTGATGTTCTGCTTAAGTCTTACTTGCTACAGAGAAGTTGTTGAGCGGGTAGGCCAGGTCTGAATCCTGCGGTTTGTCCTTGTATCCAATGAAAGAACCGTCTGTCTTCAGCAGAAAGTAGCGCGGCCGCCAGTTCTTGATATACTCGCCTGCAATGAGGAATAACGTGAGTTCAACGCGTTACAGCCATACACTGCATGTTGGCATCAGCCCCATATCAGACTGAACTGACACTTAATTTCAGTTTTTTAAAATTGCGTCTGGAACTGTGTTCATTCTGTGTGGTCTTTATTTCTCAAGTATTATCAATAATAATAATAATAATAATAGATTAGATTTATATGGCGCTTTTCAAGGCACCCAAAGCGCTTAACATTGTATTCATTATTCATTCACTCCTCACTCATACCTGGTGATGGTAAGCTACGTGTGTAGCCACAGCTGCCCTGGGGCAGTCTGACGGAAACTTGGCAGCCAATCTGAGTCTATGGCCTCTCCTACTATCACCAAACATACATCCACATTCATTCACCAGCGATGCAAACACTGGAGACAAGGAGGGTAAAGTGTCTTGCCCAAGGACACAATGACAGAAGACTGGGAAAGTTGGAATAGATCTCTGGTTTCCCATATTCCTAATGGTCTATCTGATAAATTCACTCAGGCCAATTCATCTGATGCAATACTGATAATATTCTCTGAGGCTTACTAAGTAACATGCTGAAACCCCCTGAATTAGATCATCAGTTTATAGGCTGAAGTTTTCTTAATGAAGATGACGCTGAGTAATGATAATTCCCCAATGGGGTTGTGATGATATTCACAACCCCATCTGTTCCCAAAAATCATAAAAAAGATGCAGCTGAGGGCTAAATAAATTCTTGTCCCTGTTTTAAAGATTAGACCATAAGATCAAGTTAGTTATCAGTTTAAATAAATAAATAGACTTCATTGATGTATAACCAACAGTGGATTTTTTTTTGTTTTTTTTACCCTGTCCTGTCCAGCGTCTTAACATACAGAACGGTGGTCTGTGTGCCATATTTTGCC
>JBAMHW010000004.1:827119-840542 GCA_037177495.1 Rhadinocentrus ornatus
ATCATTTTATCTAGTATTTTTCTAAACCTGGGCGATTCAACAATCGACAGGGGGAGCATGTCTCCTACAATGAACCCGGCAACTAGCTTGTTAATTTCTGTCTGTTACCGGCTGCGGCGCTCCAGGAAATGTTGAAAAAAGCTTAGCTTGTTTAGGAGGGGTCGGCTGCTGAAGGACATTCTTCTACTGACTGGTGAGCAGGATCTTTCATCCCAAGTTTGGATTGAAACTGAACTGAACTGAAAATAATGCGAATATTGCCACTGACCAAAAGCCCGTATCTCCAACTCCAGCTGCATTTTTATTTCTTCTTGGTTGGCGCACAATCAGCTACGTCATGCAAATCGATGGCAACGTGCCCAGGCAAACACACACACAGGCAGCAGCATGCGCGCACCACTTAAAACAGATGAGAACTTTACACATAGTCAAGCACGGCTTGAGTAACGCAGAGAAACGCGTTACAGTAGTACAGTAAAGTCATTTCGTTACCAATATTTTACATGTAACGCACTACTTTACTTCGTTACCACAAAAAGTTATATTGTTATTTTGTAACGCGTTACCCCAACACTGTTTATAATGCCTAATCTTTAGCTAGTCCTTTATAAAAACTGAACCTAGCCACATACCCTCATAAGCCTCTTCATCAGCTCCGCCTTCTAGTACCGGGTCGTCCACTTCGCCAGGACCGCCTTCTAGTAGATGATCTGAGCTTTGTGACATGGTGCATCATCTGCTGGAAATAGCATCAGAAGATGCTACACTGTGGTCATAAAGGGATGGACATGGACAGCAACATGTCCTGTGCTGGTTGAACCAGGCCACGTTGGTACTAAGGGGCCCAAAGTAGGACAGAAAATCTCCCCCACACAATTACACCAGCAGCAGCCTGAAGCATTGATCCAAGACGGGATGGATCTATGTTTTTATGATGTTTCCAGACAACTGCTGTTCACTGGATATTTTCTCTTCTTCAGACCATTCTTTGGAATCCCTAGAGATGGTTGTGGGTGAAAATCCCAGAAAACAGAATAGAATTGAATCAGTTTTATTGCCATTGTCAGTGAAAGTTTCACAAACTAGGAATTTTTCTTGGTGCAACGTGTAACATAGATACGTAAATAACATAGATAAAGGAAATAAAATAAACGATAATGAAGACTTTAAAATAAGGCTATAAAGGCACGCAGTAAAAACAACCTAAACTAAAATATACCCCTCCCTGGCAGTGGCTCCAGGTACCACACAGTGATGGAGGAGGTCAGGATGGACTTCATGATGGCCGTGCTGAACTGCACCAACATCTTGGCGGGCAGCTTGATTTTCCTCAGCTGCTGCAGGAAGAACATCTTCTGCTGGGCCTTTTTGATGAAGGAGCAGATGGTCGGCTCCCACTTGATGTCCTGGGTGATGGTGGTGCCCAGGAAGTGGAAGGTGTCCACTATGGAGATGGGGCAGCCAGTGAGGACGAGGGGGGACGCTGGGGCTGTGGTTTTCCTGAAGTCCACGATCATCTCCACTGTCTTCTGGATGTTCAGCTCCAGGTTTATGTGGCTGCACCCGGACCAGCCGGTCCACCTCCTTTCTGTTAACAGACTCAACATTGTCTGAGATGAGCCTGATGAGGGTGGTGTCGTCTGCAAACTTAATCAGTTTTATTGACTGATGGCTGGAGGTGCAGCTGTTCGTGTACAGGGAGAAGAGCAGGGGGGAAAGTATACAGCCCTGAGGGGCTCCGGTGCTGATGATGAGTAAGTAATTACTCAGACCAACAACCATGCCACGTTCAAAGTCTCTTAAATCCCCTTTCTTCCTCATTCTGATGCTCAGGTTGAACTTCAGCAAGTCGTCTTTACCACGTCTACATGATTGTGCATGACTTAAAGATATTTTTCCCAGACCCCCCACACCCACGCACTATATGTCTCATGTACGTGTGCAGGTATAATATAGCCTCTTAAACCATATTCTGTCGACATGATGTTTGGATGTGGTTGCTGGAGCAGGAGCAGCTTCATTGTGGGACTGATTCTGATCTGATGTGAGATCCAGGTGCAGTTTTAAGCCACTTTGATGGCCTGATAAGTCTCTGAATTAAATGGCCTTCACATCAAAAACAATCCCATAGTTAGCTTTTACACGCAGCTTAAAATGAACGGTAGTTATGTGTGCAGTGTATGTGTGTGTCAGTCATTTTATTTTTACAGCCTAGTGTGGCTGTCAGATACTGAGATATGACGTTCTAGAGCCATGTAGTCCAAACAGTGGATAGTCACACATGGGAAGCCTCTGGTCTTTTCCTTATTCAAACTATTTTTTAACTTAAAGTTTCAACATGTTTTCAACACCAATAAACTCCAGTTTGGATAATCAGGGTATTTGTTCTGACCCCTTACCTAAGCATATCCTGCCTTGACGGCATTGTAGATCAGAAAGTCTCTTCTCTACATTTGCCATTTAGTTGACCCTGTGGCCTTGGCCCTTCAGAGTAGTGGCAGCAGTAAAACAATCAATAAATCACACAGATGCAATCAGATAACTTAAACAGCAGCTTTGGCATGATCTGGCCTTAAATGGTGAGAGAATCTGGCAAGTATTTCAAATAGACCATCACAATTTAGGCATCTGGTGCTTGTGTGTTTAAGAAATAGTTGCACCAGACTGGCAGCACCTGTCCCCATGAAGTCAATGTTACAACCTGGCAGCGGAATTTGTTCCAGAGATTTAAAGGGGTAGTGCACCCTAAAAGGTGTTTTGAGCTGTAAACAAAATAGTTTTACTTCATTGTAAAAGAACAACTATATTCTTGATCAAATTAGTAATTTTTTATTTCTCTGAAAATCTGGATTTTTGGGGGGTAAGAGATGGCTTATACTGCACCCTACAGGATAAAACCAGGTTTTGTTTTTTCATGATGTAGAAAACTTTAAAACCCCCACAGCTCCTCCCTCCAGCAGCAGGTAGGCGGGTCCTCACCTTGCAGGCATAGAAAACCACGCCCACCAACGCATGTGAAGGCGTGTGAACTTGTCTGGTGTAGATCTGCTAGTTTCAAACTTCTATTCTTTCACAGAGTTTCTGATAAAAAAATCTTCCTGCAGTGGGACGGATTTGTGCTTCTGAGGGTGTAAAAGTAACACCGGACTTTACTCTTTACCTGCTGATCCTCATCTGGCGACAGACAGCAGCTCAGATCGTAGCAGCAGCAACTTCCAGCAGGACTTCCTGCAGACACAACCTGCTGCGAGTCTCCACAGCTTTCCAGAGCTGCTGGAGCTGCTGACAGGCCAGCTAACAGCGCTAACGGCTCAGACTGATACGCTTCAGGACCACCTGGTCCATGTGTAGCTGAGGAGGTTAAGGAGGGAAAGTTTTCCACTTAAAAGACGTTCTGTGGCGTAGATGCTTGGTGAATCTCGCTTTGCATCTTCTAGTGAGTTGAGCTACTGTCTGTCAATCATTTCTGCCTGTGTATCCCGACCCACCCACTTTCCGCCCCCTGATCACCCTAAACCTCCCACCCCAACTGTTGCAAGTTTTTTAAAAATTTGGCAGTGGGTGGAGTTATTCAGATGGGTTGGGGGGGGGGGGGGGGGGGGGGGGGGGGGGGGGGGGGGGGTGTCCTCTCCCCCCCCCCCCCCCCCCCCCCCCTCTCTCTCTCTCTCTCTCGAATCCCGATGGCTAAGTCCATTGCAATCTTATTAATAACCTCCTGTTAAAGATAACGGAACTATGGAGCTACAGAGTTTAACATCTAACATCTATCTTTTTTTCATGCTAGTGCTGTAAAATTAAGATAGTAAAAATGGGACAGACAATACACGATCCCTACTCGTGAAGGTGTGGTAAAAACATTCTGAAAACGGTTTCATAGTAAAAACTTTTGTTAATTTACTGTGTATTTTTTTCTCTAACATTTTCAGATTGAGTGCCGGAATAATTTTTTCCTGTGTCTCAGTCATCATAACACAAAAACTTGCAACCTACAACATAACTTGTTTTACACATTATGTGTAAATCACAGTAATCCAATAAATTGCACCTTTACTGTGGTGCACCTGATTCTACACGTAGATTCACGAAGCCTGGGGCTTCATTTATCAACTGTGCATACGCACAGAAGTGTCCATAGTGTGTACGTACGAACATTCCCACTCAAAGTACGGAATTTATCAGCTTGCACTTGTGTGTAGGAAAATGTGTAAATTTAAGTACAGTTCTTACCGTGCATAAGCACAAAGCCTAGTCGTAGAACAGTGACGCTACAAGTAAAATGCACGGCGTCACCAGCGAGAGGCTTCTCAGCAGAAACCGCTTCCCCAGAAACATCCTGTTGAATTTATGCCACGATTTGCAACCCAGGTGAGAGCAAAAGATAAAACGAACCCCAGCCATCTCAGTGCACATCCAGCACCTTTATACCCTGAGATTATTGGCCTCCAGATCATTTCAACGGGAGATTGGAGACATATGCAGCATTTCGCAGGCAGCACTAAGCAGAATCATGTCGGCAATGTTGGATGCAATCATTTCTCTGGCCCCAACATACATCCAGTTTCCATAAAAACCTCACCAAGAAGCCGTAATCAAAAAAGGATTTCACACCATTGCCCGATTCCCAAACATGTCTGGAGCCATAGATTGCACCCACATCTCAATAACCGCACCATCAAACAAAGAATTCAGCTACGTGAACAGGAAAGGTTTTCATTCAATGAAAATTTTCAGGTCCAAAGACAGTCTTGTCTGAATTTAGAAGGAGAAAATCCAGAGTCATCCAGGTCTTTCTTTCTTTAAGACGTCTTTGTAATCTAACAAACAGATTGGTTCCATCAGGCTTCATGGAGAAGTAAATCTGAGTATCATCTGCATAGAAATGAAAATTTATACCACGGTGTCTAATGATATTACCTCAGGAAAGCAAGTAGAACGTGAAAAGTACTTGTGTAAAAGTACGGAACCCTGAGGAACTCCATGACTTAAGGCCATTACACATCGGCGCCGTTGCGAATAAGCAACATGATATTGCGTTCAAAGTTTTTTTTTATGCACACCAAGTGCGATATGAAATTGCAAAAAAGATTATGAAGACTCTAAAACAAATTCGGAAAATTGGAAAAAAAAATGGACTCCACATCAACGACGACGACATTGTGCTGATACTGGCAAAAAAGACAAAAAAAGAGCACACTGGGTACATCCTATCCTTGAGAAGAGAGGAGAGCTTGGGGAGTTTAGTTGTTTAGTCCAGGAGCTGAAGCTGTACCACGACCGCTTCAGGACCTACTTTCGGATCTCCGTTGGACAGTTTGAAGATCTACTTCAGCAACTCGTTCCAAGCTTGAAGAAGCAGAAGAGCAATTTCAGGGTGCCTATTAAACCAGACCAGAGACTAGCTGTATGTCTGAGGTAAAACTTAATTTTGGTTACTTCTTTTTAACATTTCTACTGGCAGTCAAGTAAATGATGTCAACTCTGCACTGCATGTTAGTTTATGTGATTGAAGAGAAGGGGTCGCTCTACCCTAGCTGATCCCTAATGATCCACAATATTTCAGCCAAATTGGTAAAGATATAGATCGGTAAACAAACACTATTAAGTAGCTAATAAGGAGTAAAATATATGTTTACAAAACATCAAGAAGGCTGATTGCAGGTGCCTTTTATTAAGTGTTACAATTTTTACTTTTTTTTTTTCTTTTACCGAAAATGGTTAAAATAAATCACAGTTCTATTAATTTGAGTTTTATATCCCATATCTTTGCAGAGTTTTGAGTACTGGTGACTGTTACACCACAATTGCAGCAAGTTTTCGCCTCGGAGTGTCAACTGTGGCAAACATTGTGAGGTGAAACTTGCAATGCCATTTGGGAGGACCTAAAAGATTATTACATGCCTCATCTTGATCTGTGGGCCAAGGGGGCAAAAAGATTTGAGGAAAGATGGAACTTTCCCCATTGTGTAGGTGCGCTAGATGGTAAACATGTTGTCATCCAGGCACCTCCCAACTCAGGCTCTCAGTATTTTAATTGTAAGGGCACTTTTTCAGTTGTGTTGCTGACTCTGTTTGATGCAGACTACAGATTTCTGGCTGTGGACATTGGGGGTTATGGCAGCAACAATGACGAAGGCATTCTTGCCAACTCCACTTTGGGGAAAGCCCTGCAAGCAGGTATGCTTGGCATACCACCTCCATGCCACCTGCCTGCTGCACCAGAGTTGGGTTCTGTGCCTTATGTAGTTGTTGCTGACGAGGTTTTCCCCATGAAGCCTTACTTCCTCTGACCCTTTCCTGGCCATCACCTCCCAGAGGAAAAGTGCATTTTTAATTATAGGCTCTTCAGAGCCCACCGAATAGTTGAGAATGTGTTTGGTATTCTGACCCAACGTTGGTGTGTGTACTGCAGGAGGATGCAAGTCTGCCCACATACAGCTGACAGCATCATCAAGGCTACATGCATTCTGTCAAACTTCTTGCAGTCGGCAAACGGGGACCAGATTGTGGAGCTGGCTGAAGGTTACCTTGAAGAGTGTCTTTGGGCCCCTGTCAGAAACCTGCGAGGAAATAGAGTATCTGCAGAGGCCCTGAGAGTGCGGGAAACTTTCTGCCTGTATTTCAACTCCCATCAGGACAAGTGCTTTGGCAGTCTGCCCATGTTAACCATGGTTTGTCCACCTAAATGACACGTTTCTTGCCTCCTGTGATGGTGTTTCCTGTCCTGGCTCTTCTGCATTCAGCTCTGTGTGTGCATTCACCTCTGCATTGTGCCTCCTGGGGGGAGGAGAGAGGGTTGGGATGCTTGTAAACATAAAGCACTTTGTGCAGTGTTTATAATGTATAAAAAAGGCTTTAAGAGTCAAATTTGATTACATATTTTTCAATAAAAAATGTAGCCTTAGATTTTTTTTACACATATTGTTTATTTAATAACTGCAGAAATACTTTAATAAATTTAATAAATATTTGAAACATTCAATAAATAAATGATTCAATAAAAATTTAACAAAATCAGTTGAACTTATAAAAACCTTATGCTCAGAGGGAATTGATGGGAAAAAACTGGTCCAAACTGTGCCTCGTGGAAAAGCTCCTGCATTTTATTTTTAACCACTCTCTCTGGGGAAAGACGTCTCATGGCAGGTGCCAGACTCAGGAGATAAAGAGTGACTTCATCTCGCTGAAGCTCTCTCTCTTTATCTCTCTCTGCCTCCCTGGCCTCCTTCTTCCTCAAGTAATCATTCTATAATTGGAATCTTTCCTTCTCTTGGGGCTTGGACACTACAGAGAGGCACTCCACTTCCTTCCCTTGCACTTCCTGCTTCCTCCTCCTCCTCCTGAGGGTTACTGTGCCGTTAAATCAAACTAATCAGTGATTTATAGAAACCTGGTAAAGTGTGATTTAAAGAAACTAATATTAAAATAATAAAAATAAATTTCCACTGAGTTTGTAATTGTAAGTTTAAAAGGTAATCCTACCCCTTGTGTGCAGTACTGGCGTCTAAAAAAGACATTGCCTCCATGTACTTCCACCTTTTCCTCTGCCTGCCTCCAGCCTGACCACTTTTCACATTTCCCTCCTCCCTCTTCTTTTTTATGTAGTTGTCCCGTAGATTTCTCCACAGCTTCTTCACCTCCTCCACTATTAAGTATACAAAATGAAGTTGTGTTGTATCCAACACACCAGCTGATGAGCTCAAAAGCTAAATCGTTAATATTGGCTAGGGCGGATTGGCCATCAAGACATTCAAAGATGGACAGCACGGTGCAGCCACAGCTGAATCAAATATTGGTATTTTCTGGATTGTCTAAATTTGGACAAGACCATAATTAAAAGGTCTGTGATGAGGATGAAAAGGTGACGTTCACATGGTTTCTAAATTTTTTAAAACAAACTTTATACTGATGCTTGAATTTGATGACGTGTCAAGTATAAAAGTGACTTTTAACTTGCGTATCAAGAGGGAAAAAGCTAGCAAGCTCATGGCTATACAGCTACAGTATAGGCTACAAACACTGTAATCAATACATTTGATCTACATACCATCTTCATAATTCAGCTCGTTGGTAATTGTTTGCCAAACATTGTCTTTGTGATCATTGTCGCAGTAATTCTTGTCTCGCTTGTCAAACAAACACGAGTGTTGTGAGACAAATGTCATAAGATGCTCGGCTATGGTCATACAAAGTTTGAATGAAGTAGCAGCGGAAAGTGACTCTTGCATAGCTCACGACACCGGCTCTGGTGACGCTGTCAATACGCCGTCTCTGATTGGTTGATTGTGTATCTGTCGGATGCGAATATTAAGAAAAATCAACCTCAGTTTGAAAAAATAAATCTCGCAAAATCGCTAAATAGAAATTCGTCACTGATATGAATGTTCCCATTGACTTCTCATTGATTCCATAAAAAAATATTGCCGTGTGAATTTGTCGGACGAAATGTTCGGAGTAGTTGTGTAAAGGACTTTACTCTGGTGTATGAGGAAGACTCCTCATTTACATTAACAAACTGAAATCTATCAGATAAGTATGATTGAAGCCAGCCTCTGTAGCAGAGTGTTGTGACCCCATGGTGTCAGAGGCAACACTGAGATCCAACAGGACCAGTACAGACACAAGTTCTTTCATGGCTGCAAATAACACGTATCTGATGGGACACTCTACTGGTACGCTAGTCACTATCACCCCTACTGAGCTCAGATCCATGTAAGAGGTACTACCAGTGTTCATTTTATTGATGAAAAATTTTTGCCATAGTCTTCAACAACCTTCTTTTCCCGATAAATATGAAACAATACGTTAATAAACACTAATACACGGATCAAAATTATGACTAATAGGTATTGACACTTTTGTTGTTGAATAAAAATTAGATGAAAATACTTTGTAGAAACTATATCCAATCAGAACAGCTGATTTGTGTTGAAAGGCGGGACAAAATGCAAAGAGATCTAATCAAAACACAAATCCTTGTATAGCATGGCTGCACATGCTTGGCTACCCAGGAAGATGCTCCAAACAGTTCCCATGTTCCGTCTTTCGTGATAATAGTGATCTTAGAGAATATCGGCCCGGGGAGAAAAAGAAGAGCCGACAGACGGACACGTTTCACATGTGATGCGACGCTGTGTAAACCCTGTGGAGCGACTACAACCGGGAAAACACAACAAACCTGAAGCGACATTTGTCCATGCAAAGGTTAGCATGCTAACACGATATCGAGCTATTGCTGTGCTTTTGCAAAGTTAAAGTTACTTTTGGAGAAAGAGATGAACCGTGACTTTGATATGTTCATCAACGTTTTAGGAAACAAAGTAAGTGTTGGGAAACAAAAGTCAAACTTATTTTTTACTCGCTATTTTCCAACAGCTCCAAAAGCTTCAGGATGATGACCGCGGGCCACCAGGTGCAAAGAAAGCAGAATATTTCAGCAGTAGCTAAATGTTTAGGATGCACAGGATTACCGGCCACTTCCTTCTCTTGATGGGGACTGCTGATAGAAAACTGTTCCAAAGGAAAGTGACGGATAGATAAACACTCAGAAAGAGACTGGCTGCTGTTGGAAGGAATCTGTTGGACTGACCTGTGGATAAAAAGGGATGGACTGCTTCATTTCTGGCTGTTGGCTCATCAACTAAACAGAAAAAATCGGAGCACATAGTGGTTCCTTACTGCACATGACCACCTTTTGGTAAATGTTTTCAGCATGTGGACATTTTTGTATTGCTTTAAATACCTGATGGAAATATGATTTTTTTTTAATGTATTTGAGGATTTTAGGTGAAATCTTTAATACTGCTTTGCTTGATTTAGTGGCATGCAGTCAGGTGAGACACGTGAAGCAGTGCCTCACCTGTCATGATAAAAAAGAAAAAAGTACATGAAATAAATATTAATATTTTCCAATGATCTGTATAAAAATGCATCTTCAGTACGAGTATCCAGGTCAGAAACCTGGGTGAGGCCGTGGCGAGCTGAGCCTCCTCTGACTGCGTGATCCAATAAAAGGTGGGCTGCATGACACGTGCACGTTTCTGTTCCTCAGCATATCGCCAATATGAATGTTCCAGAAATATGTGTTATACGCCATGACTCTACAGTCTGTGTAATGTCTTTAATGTGTGTGTGAGGGAATTATTCCTGCTGATCGTACAATAAAGTGCAGAGAAAATCTAGCGACCTTTTGGAGACTGAGGTGAAAGAACGTAGTTAACTGTTATCGGTGAGGAGTTGGTGCAGCGCAGACTGGTCCTCACACAGCAGCATCTGCTGCATCAGAGCAGTAGATGATCACCAGTTTCACCACCAGGCTGAAAATGGAACGTTTAAGCTGCCGCTGGATGGTCCCGTGCTGGCTTACCGTCACATAGTAATGTCTATTAATGAAGAGTGTGGAGGAAACATTTAGAAAGTTAAAAGTGTTGTGAAATGTTGCAGACTGCTAATTTAAAAAAAAAAACACCCTACATTTAATAGAATTAAACATAAAAAACAAGAAAATAATAACCAAAGAATTTTTTTTTATCATTAATTTTGCTTTTTAAACATTTTTAGGTTGTCTTATTGTCAATTTTTGCCCTTCCCACAACATTCCTCTCTACAGCAGCCTCCATTACAACTATATGTACCAGGCTATTCTGCAAATAAGATGATTTAGCAACATCTTTAAACTTTTAGGACACCCAATAAATGCTTTTCTTACTGAAGAGTTGGAAGTGGGTGTGTGAGCGTCACTGAAAGAGGAATGCTGATGGGATATGAAGCATCACCAGTAGTTGCATACTGTTGGATGAATAGTGAAATAAGATGCTGGTTTCAGTTCTTACCGTAGTAAATCTGCCTCACCAGCCATGAACCTCACTGCACGACACTGCAGTGATTTATTTTTTGTGTTGCATTAAATATCCAGGAAACCAAGGCCTGATGACGGTATAGCATGGGCACTTTTTCTCTGAATGGTTCAAGACTTTTAGTTTCTGAACTAGTCAGAAATGATTTCTACATGAGGCACTATATGTCTGTGTTTGATTTTGAACCAACGGTTTCTTTAACAGTATAAATTTATTTGAAAAATGTCAGGGAATTTAATGGTTGTTTTTTTTTTAGAACAATGCGTGTTATTACAATGGAGCAGGTCTACTCTTCCATTTTATTTTATAAAAAAGCAAGTCCAGGTTCATAAAAGTTTTTATTTTTTCCAACAAGTAAAATTTCTGTCTGTATGTTAAACCTTCAAACTGAACAGACGAATGTTTAAATCTAGTCATAAATAACTTAAGAAACTTCATGGAAACTTTCTTAAAAATCACTTTACCTTTTACTACATTTTAGTTGACTTAAATTACTTTAGTTTAGCCGACTTTATTATTATTTGTTCGACTAAAACTAGAAGAATTAAGATGACAGAATTATGACTAAAACTAAACATTTTAGTCAGAAGACTGACAACAGCTACATCAGTGCTGTCACAATAAACGGTGGGTAACATGGACCATCCAGACTTTTATAACTAAAAAATAATCCAACTTTGAATTAAAAATTTGAATATTTATAAGGAGACTAAGCTTGCTAAACAAGGATATTCACCACTCCTCCTTGCCCCGCTTTAGCTTCCCACGTCTCTGATCCGCTTCACCCGAGTAAAAGCATTGATCGAATGAGCGGAGTTCGGTTCAGTGTTGAGAAATGAATAAAATCTCACACACAGCTCAGAGCCCGCTCAGTGATAAAGTTCAACCCCTGGCATTCAGGGAGGGAATGTGTAAACCTGCAGCAGAAGACCACGTTACAGCCATTTCATTACATTCTGTTCTCCCCGTCTCACATCTCACACACATTACATAATCGCACCAAGTCAGTAATGTCCTCACCTACCAACCACGCAGGGAGGCGCTAGCCACAGCATTAGCCAGCAACTAAGCTGAAGCTGTTACTTTCACAAGGTCAGGAGTTCCTTCAGGAGTGTTCAGCTGATGCTGAATTTTTTAGGTTAAAAACAGTTAAATATTTGTTTATATAAATTTAGTTCTAAACGGTCACCAAATCAAGCTTAACACAATTTCCTGTTTCTGTTTTAGCTCGTATAAAAAATTAAACAAAAGAGCAACGTACAGAAGACCCAAGCAGGAGACAGAAACATGATTTAAATAATGTTAATTAATTTCTTTCTTTTCCTTTTTTTTGTTTTACGACAATGTGACAAAATACCACGAGCCAACCGGAAGTACAGTGTTAGCCTGAGGCACTGTATTCTGAAAAACGCCGGCGGAAGTGGATCCTGTTGGTGTCGATGATGGCGGTTCCCGAGTTCCTGAAGCTAACGACTACGGGCTGAAAAAGAAGCAGGGAGTTCTGGTATTGGTCCTGACCGTCGTCAGCTTGTTGTTGAAGGTATTTAATGAACATTTAAAGGACGTGAAAAAGTCCCAGGTTACGTGACGTGTACCGTAACTCTTAGTAGCATCTGTGTTCTGGCTAGCATTAGCCTGTCTAACATGGCTGGTACTGGATATGCGGGACCTTTCAATTACCACCTCATCTGTCTGAACATATTTAATGCAATTTGGAATTTTGTGCGTGTTACTGCGTGGGCGATTGCGGTTGTGCAGACTGAAACGACCTGAAGTCATGCGTGACGAGGATAATATTTAAGATAGGCCTCGGATGTCTGCTGTGGGGGCCAACAGCACATCGCGAGCAGTTGTCGGCGCACCGTGAAGGGGCTCTCCGGCTGCTGAGGACGCGGTGTGCTAGTGTTTCAGGGGAGAGTCCAAACCTCCGCGCGGTGCAGGATTATGGATGGAAAGTCTTTTGTTTTCACCCAGAAATGTGAATTATTGTAGTTAGATGAGAAAAATCCCGTAAATGAAACTGAATATTCGCTCTGAGATCATCCAGAAGTAATAAGACAGCATCTGCTTCTGATTCTTACTGCCACTCATCTGCACACTAATCTATGTCCACCTGTCAGGGTAAACATCTGCAGAACTAAATGTTAATGCTTGGAGTGAAGTTAACCAGTACAGACTCAGGCTGGTTAAACTGGCGACCTGTCAGAAAATACTAGACTCAGGCCGAGCGATCGGTACGCATCTGACTTAAAGAGCACAAGAACTTTTGCCTTTACTGGCTACCTGACCCGTGGCCTTTCACAGTTTTTTATTCCCCAGCCCTCTGGCCTGGGTGCTTCACTACCTGCAGCTTGCTAAGCATCTAGTCCTGGACCGTAGCTGGCAGCGAGGTCCTGCCTCCTCCTCCTGTCCTTCTCCAGGAGATGAGCTGTCCTGGGCCGCAGCTGGCAGCGATGTCCTGCCTCATCGTCCTTTCCTCCTCCAGGAGATGAACTGTCCTGGACCGCAGCTGGCAGCAATGTCCTGCCTCCTCTTTCTGTCCTGGACCGCAGCTGGCAGCGATGTCCTAC
>JBAMHW010000004.1:846554-858862 GCA_037177495.1 Rhadinocentrus ornatus
CTCTCTCTCTCTCTCTCTCTCTCTCTCTCTCTCTCTCTCTCTCTCTCTCTCTCTCTCTCTCTCTCATAGAGTCGATTAAAATGGTTTGTGACAGCGCTACTAGCAGCATCGCTGATTTCAGGACAGCTGACAGGTTTCTTTGATAAGTATAGCAGCAGGATTTATGAGGTATATGTTAATGATGGAGGTTTTGTGCTGTTTAGTTAGACTAAGAAGTTAGACATGTGTGCAGCGTTCCTGGTAACTAAATCCATACAGGCTGAGTTTTCTAGGATTATGACTTCATTGTTGCATAACATTGATTTCGTTCTCATGCTGAAGGAAAGTTATTTTGGGTGCACTGGATCACAGATCTGTAAAGTGAAGGCTTTTCTTTCTAATGGGGACACTCCAGTCAAAATGAGGACTAGCAGCGGTTGCAAAGTGTTGTTGGAGGAAAAGCAGCACATATTCTGAAAGCTGCTTTTAAAATGACAACTTGAATCTTGTTTATTGTAATAGTATATTTCTGCTTTCCACCTCAGCCTCGGCGTGCACTCAGACTGTAGTTCACACCTCGCTCCCGCCCTTCGTTCGGAGCCCCGTACAGCGCCCCCCATCGCCCACCGTTCCAGAGGGACCCATTTCATATTTGGACCTGTGGCTGCAGTGACAGCCCTGCGACTGGCTCACATTGAGACTCAAACACAGATCGCGCTCCAGCAACTCGCTGTATTAGCGTCCATCATCGTCGGCCATCAGTGCCGCAGCAGTGAGCTAGCAGCAGTGGTGCCGCCTCAGCTGGCCCTCCTGAGTCTTTTCAACAGACAGCCGGTATCCGCTGCAGGACTAAACATCAACAGTAAGAACTGCGTCATCGCCCAGTCGGCCTGGTCTGCTGCCATGTATCAGCAGCATCCTCAACAGCAGGGGTCTCAACCCTTTCCCAACCCACCCATGCCTCCTCATCACCAGCCTCCTGCAAATCAGCATATGAACCGCTCCAACATGCAAACCATGGGGTTTCAGTTTCCCCGTCCTACCCAACTCCCTGAGGAGCTGGAGTCTGCATTGGCTATTCGGGGTGCCAGGGACATGGACCATCGTCAACTGGACCACATGAATCCATCAAACCAAGGCACTGGTACTGGGCTTAGCCAACATGGGGCTTATGGTTCCAACCCACTGTCCCTCCCTGCTGATAATCAGCCTGGCCACCAGCAAGGAGTGGACTGGTCAAGCTACCAACCCCCTACTAAACTGTTTGCTACTCCTCCACCTAATGCTGGCCACCAGGGGGCGCAGCAGCCTCCTCAATCCCGGCAGTCACTCCGTGGCAGAGGTGGGGGGGACGGACAGAGTTTGTACACGCCAGAGAGCGCCGGGAGCATCTTGGCTAGCTTTGGACTTTCAAATGAGGACCTGGAGGTACTGAGTCACTACCCTGATGACCAGTTAACCCCGGACACTTTACCGTTCATACTTCGTGACATACAGATCAACAAGTCAGGCAACCAGAAAAGCGTGGCTTCCTCGTCCAAATTTCCACACAGCATCCACAAGATGCCTGCACCTCCTTCCTGCTCTTTAGGCTCTCCAGAAGTTCCCAGCCTCCTCACCGTCACGCAGACAGCAGGTAAAGTTATCGACTACGGGCACGCCAGCCGGGGAAAAGACGACAGCACCAACAGAGAGACTTTCAAACGGGAGCCGCTGTCTAGTGAAAGGAAAGTTAAAATGTATCCGCTACCGCCATCAGTTGTTCCCAAAGCAGATAAAATGGAAAGACGCCAAGGTCGTTTAGAACACAAGGAACTGAACAGGCATGAAGACCGGGACTATCGCAGCACGGGCAGCGAAAAACGCAAGAGCAGCCTGTCTCCTGGGAGGGAATTTCCATGTTTGCCTAAACCTCGGAATCAGGACAAAGACTATCGGCATGCAGGGTCCAGACCAAGACCCTCATCTGAAACCAGGAGCGAGGCATCTTCAAGAAGGTCTCTGTCCTCTTCGTCTGACTCAAGACCGCACGGCAGCAGAAAGAAGTTGCCTACTCCAACCATGATAAGTGATTTTGCCGCTGTGTCTCCAAAGGTGTATCCTCATACCTGCTCCCTGTGCCACATTCAGTGTGATCAGGAAAAGGTGAGTGTTACCACGTCACTGTACCGATTTCCAAACCTGAAAACCTCGCGTAGAGTTTTAGTCTGTGGCCTCTTCTCCAGGAAGTCACCAAGCTGAGATTCTAATCTTTAGTACTGGTTTGTGTGGAGAGTCAGATCACAGGCAGCAAGGGTCATTGCTCTTTAAAAACACAACTTTCCGCAGCTGTCTTTGTAAGCAGCTGGTGACTACATGTATGCTCCACCTGTCGGGTAATAGACCCTGTCACAGCAGACATGCTTACCTTACCAGTAGAAGGTCCCTCGTGGAGCGCGCTCACATGACCATCAGAATCCGGTAACTGGGAGTAATCAGATTACTGCAATAATCCCATCTTATGCATCCACTTCTGAAATGTGATATTCTAAAAACCCTGGTCTATATTTCTCAGTACATTGTCAGATTTATTTTGGAGTACGTACATAGTGACATCACTTCCTGTTTTCAAAACATGTGGTCTTTATTGAACATGGTGGGGCTGTTCTGCTCAGGCGGCATTTATCTCGTATTCTATTGGCTGGAGGACGTTTGACAGACAGCTCATTCAGCAACCCGAGAAGAGGAAAAATATCCAGAAGCAGAAGATCTGAGAGCAGAGGATGAGTCTGACTGAGGGAAGGATCCAAGCAGGAGCTCAGGGGATTTCAACCTGCAACCCTAAACCTGAGAACAGGAGCAGAGTTTGGAGTGAAAATTAGAAATCTGAAATCAAAGAATTACGCTCTGAATGAAAGAGGGAACGCCTCCATAGCTTACTGGGTTCTGATGGTCCTAGACTGGAGAGCAGGGTGTGCTGTCTACGTGCATGGCCAGCAGGGACAGGGGTTCAGTGAACAGCCAGCAGCTCGCCTCCACATGTAGCTGCAAACACAGCCTTCTATTTGGTTTGTGGAGGCTGGAGAAGGTGGGATGGTGTGGCGTCAGGTAGAAGTCTTGCATGTCTGCCGCGACTGCGGTCTGTTACTGAGAGGGGGCAGCTAGGCAAGCACCTCCATCCTCTTGTCTTCTGTAACAGAAATGATTTTCACGTTTAGTTTTTTCAGTTATTCCCTGAGAGCAGCATCGCTGTCGGCTCCGCTCAGACGTCTTCAGATCAGACATGTTTCTGTTAAAGTGCTGCTAAAGTGGCACGGCCATGATTACTGCAGTCAGAGGAGACTTCAGGTAGAAATATCAAGGAAGGAAGCTGAGGCATGTTCTGTAGTGCTTATCTGTTTTTATTAGATCTTTGGAGGGGTTTTCTCTTCAAATAAAAGTTTCCCAGTAAAAGCATCACATGTAAGTCTGCTGATTGTTTCTTTAACCACAAGCCGAGCGGAGAGCTGCCGCCTCTCATTTCCTTCCTAGATGGACCACAGAGCTTTTATGAGGTCAAACTGAACAGAAGTTAATTACTGAGCAGTGTCAGTAGGTGTGAGGTAAATATCCACATGCTGAACAACCCTGCTGCGTCCCAGTTTCTGCTGCTGATGGTACAGGTGATTTGAGCTTCAGGAAGACGTTCGTGTTGCTGTTACACCCACATTAAACCAAAAGGGAGAAGCTTTCTTCAGACACCTGCTGAATAAACTCCGAAATTCCCTGAGAAAAGGAGATGTGATGGAAAGGTGATGGGGTAAATGCAGAAGGAAAGTAGTTTGTTAGTCGGACTCCTCAGGTTATTCCAGCTGTAGTAAGTTAGTAAAGCTCTTTTATTGAGACTGAAAACAAGTAATTTTATTAGATTTTAAATGATCTCAAAGATCTTGGTTGTCAGGTAAAATCACATCATGGTTTCTGTTCTCGGTGAGACTGACTCTAGGTTTTCAACTCTCAACCTCTTCGTTATTCAGAGCTTTTTAACATAATTTTGTCTTTGGTTGTAAAACCACTTTACATCAGGAACTCCAGGATGATGTTTAGTCCTCTAGTTTTCTGCTAATGAGGAAGGTTGACAGCCGAGGACCATGCAAGTAAAGATTGTTCTGTGTTTCTGGCTGCAGCCGGAAAACTGTAAGAAGTTGGAGTTCAGGCAGCTCATTAAATCAAACACCGGCCCAGACCCGCCTCCGGCGACCGACCGAAAGATGTACTGTTTCCTGTCGTCCTGCTGGCTTAATGCTGACCTTTTCTCCTCCGCTTGTCTTTTGTTGTTTGTTTTTCTTCCTTCCAGGACTGGGTTGACCATATTAACACAGTCGACCACACGGCTGCCTGCAGGGATCTACGCAACAAGTGAGGACATTGTACCATCATGCTGCAGCGTGTTGGGTGTTAGCAGACAGTAGAAGGGTTATTACTTATGGCTAAAACAAGTAGTTTTCCTATAGATTCTGTTATTTTTTCCTTTATTTTCCACTTCACTCTGCTTTATTCCACAAGACCTTCTCTAACAGCTGATTGTGTTTGTTTGAAGGTACCCTGACTGGAAGCCACATCCACCGAGGTCAGTTGGACACTTGTTACGTAGCATCTAGTGGCAGGTTTTTATCATGTTATGTAAAGGGACAGTCCCTCCAGGAATTCGCATTGTTGCAACTTCTGCACGGCCTTTAAGCAATCACACCGTTTCCCCCCTCACCTCAACACCATCAGCTTCCTGTGTGCATGGACAATATGTCTACATCTGGAATGGCCATGAGGCTCCATGCACGTCGCGTTCCCTGTGTTCAGGGAGGGGTTCAGTTAAACTGGCGGAGTGGCTGCATCTCATACAGCACCCGACCCAGATTTCACTCCCAGCTGGGAGAACAAACGAGGAAAATCACACCACACATATATGAATACTCCATGGATTTTCATGACCTCGGCTCATGGAACAAAGCAAATAACGTTTCAGGTTTTTCTTTTTTACAAGAGGCTCTGATATCAGACTTTTAGGTCACAACATTAAAAACCAACGTCCTAGAGGGACTGAACAGAGCTGTGTTGGATATCTGGTGGAAGACCGAACTGAACGACTAGCTTTGTAGTCTGGTCCTGATGGGCAGAGAGAACTGATCCTGATACCTCCCAGCAGGACTTACTACACGAACCTGAACTCGGACACAGCTACTGAGGCGGCTGGGAGGGAATAAGGAGCAGATGTCTGTTCAGGCTGCCACGGGCCCGTTTGCAGTTTTTTCTCTCTCAGCAATCTAAGCTAAGCTAACAACTGTAGCTTTTCTTTCTCTGTGTTTCCTTTCCAGTCGAAGTGGCCGATATGGCAGCAGGGCTCTGTGGGATCCCAAGGATGGCTCTCCATTTCAGTCCACATCTCAGCCCCTGTCCCGTTCTCCAAGTCCTCGGCATCGGATGGACACCCAACCTCAGCGGAGGGCCTACTCTCCCCACCGTCACCAAAGGCTTCTTCACTACTCGGGTAGGCTTCATTCCTGTCTTCTATAAAGTAGAGAAAGAAAAAAACAGTGAAATCCACCCTCAGAGTCATAATGGTAACAGTTGGGCGTGAGTTTTAAAAGGTGGACTAAAACCTTTATGGTGATAATTAGTATATATGGTATCAGCTTTCACTGTCCTCACTGATACTGGTACTTACTGATGAATATGTCCTTGCGATTCTTCATGTTTGTTGTTAAGAAGATCGCAGTCATCGGTTCGCCCACCACTACTCCAGCTCACACAGCCCCCCCTATTCCCACCGAACGTCCTCTTCCAGAAGAGAGAACTGGTCTGAGAGGGGGACCAGGGAGTCATCAGGTTAGTCATCCTGGTTTTACTTCTTCATGTCTCAGTCTTCTGAACAAGATTTCGCTAATGTTATGGCCAGCGCCACCTGCGGGGTTTTAGTTCCATCCGCTTCTGGTCTCCATCATACTTGTTCATTGCTGCCTTGCGGTCTCAACAGCCTCGCAGCCTCGGTCGCTTCCCGGTTCCAGCCGCTTCTGGTCTCCATCTGCATGTCCGTCCGTCTGTCTGTGTGTCCGTCTGTCTGCGTGTCCTTCTGTCTGCATTGTCTGTCTGCGTGTTCGTCCGTCTGTCTGCGTGTTCGTTCAGGATGTTGTTCTGACCATGTTTTTTCCTGGAAGACGATGGTTCCCCACCATCCTTTCAGGTTTTAATGGTGGTTGGACAGTTCTAAACCCAGTTTAGAAGTTCCTAATTCTTCTTAGATGTTTTCTCTGCTTGATGCCAATGATCGGACCCTTCTGGAACAGACTAACTTTTTTTCTACGACCATGAATGGGTCTTTCCACACGGTTGTTTAAGGTTAAATAACTTGATGCAGCTAGAAGGTGATCACCCTGCAGGAATTATCCAATAGGAGGCTCCGACCTGTTAGCTTAGTTAAATCCAGGTGGACATTTTTTTTTTTTTTTAAGGGTAGTGTGTAACTGTGGATAATGAGAAGTGAAGTTCATCTCCTCCTCCCATGTGTTTGTTTCTGATTCATGTTGCCTCTACAGGGAGTTTGGCTCGCAGTGATCTGAAGCGCCCATATGATGGACTATCTAAGAGCTCTGCTGATAGCGGACATGCTCCATCTTCCTCTGCAGCAGGTCTCAGCTCCAAACATCCTCCCTCTAAAAGTGTGAAGGGCGCGACCAAGCCAATAGCCAAAACAACCAAGCCGGTGCGCAGCCAGTCCCAAACATTACTCTGAGCACAGATGTCTTAACATCATGAAGTGTTCTGTGGTTGTGGAATAAAATTATACTGTTTGTGTCCAGTCTGTTAAACCTCCACCAGCCAAGAAGAAGAAGAAGACAGTGACCCCAGCCTCCCAGAGCTCATGTGTTGCAGACCGTCTGGTTTATCTGACAGGCATCCCAACGGATGCCACAGAACAGGAAGTTACCGACTTGGTTGGGTCCTTCGGAAAGATTAATAATGTGATCCTGATGCCGTGCTCTGAGGAAGAGAGTGAGAAGGACCAAGGTCAGAAGGTAAGTGTAACTATGAGCGATGAGCTGAGGACATGGTTTCTGTCTCAGGTCATGACTGACGTCCACGCTTGTTGCAGGCATCTGTTTGCATGGTGAAGGCCGAGGACGCCCAGGCCCTGGCTTCCTCTGCAAGCCTCTGCATCAGAGAGAAGGAAGTCACAGCTTCAGTAGCCAAGGTATGAAGCTGGGACGGGTGTCCTGTCCTCATGTCTGCTGCAGCCTTTCAGGACAGGAAACTGGAGATCTGACACACCTGGGATTCATTTTTAGCCCATTTCACTGCTATAAACTGATGTTTCCCTCTTACACACACACGTACTGCTTTCCAATAATCTGCTGGCATCTGAACGTCTCATCCACGTGTGAATGGCAGCCCCTCGTCCTCAGATCTTCATCCAGAGCGTTCATCCTGAGAATTTTTTTTATTTAATTTAAAAACGGGATTTTGTAGGTAAAAAATGGCTCATAGCGCCCTCTACAGGGTAAAACCAGGTTTTGTCTTTTGTGACATGGAGAGGTTGTCTACATCAGGAGAAAATGTTAAAAACCCCACAGCTCCTGCCTCCAGCAGCAGGTAGGCGGAGCCTCACCTTGCAGGCATAGAAAGCCACGCCCACCAACGCATATGAAGAGATGTGAACTTATCTGGTGTACAGCTGCTAGTTTCAAACTTCTATTCTTTCACAGAGTTTCTGATGAAATCTTCCTGCAATGCAGCAAATTTGTGCTTCTGAGGGTGTAAAAGTAACACCGGACTTCACTCTTTACCTGCTGATCCTCATCTGGCCAGCTAACGGCTCAGACTGATACGCTTCAGGACCACCTGGTTCATGTGTAGGAGGAGGTTGAGGAGAAAAGTCTTCCACCTCAAAGACGCACTGTGGCGTAGCTGCTTGGTGAATCTCACTTTGCATCTTCTAGTGAGCTGAGCTGCTGTCTGTCAATCATTTCTCCCGTGTATCTTGACTCGCCCACTCTCCGCCCCCTGATCGCCCCATACCTCCCACCCGAACCCTTGCAGTTTAGGGCATTTTTAAAAACTTGGAAGTGGGTGAAGTTATGCAGAAACTAGGGGGGGAGCTACACTTTAAATTGGTAAATAACAGCGTTCTTTAGCCTTTCCAGAATAGCAGGATAAAGACCTAGCAAGCTTTGACTTCCAGCTGTTAGCAGAATAGCTGCTGTTTGACACAAACAAAGCTGGTGCCCTACACGGTGAGAAATATGCAAATGACATGATGACATTTAATGTCAAGCTGCGTTTACATGGAGTGCTGTAGAGCTGATCGAACGTAGAATCGGAATAGAACTGGACTATGGGGGATTATGCATTGTAGATGGATAGATAGTTTAAGATTACGGAGTATCTGGATGGTAAAAAGGCTCAAAGTAAAAGTTAAAACAATCTTCTGAATTAGTCCACATTGTGCATGCCAACAGCGTAAAGAAGTATTAAACCTTTCTTTTACTGATCAATCACTTTATCCATCACTCATATCAACATGTCTGCTGGAATCTGATCAGATTGATTTCAGTCTGATAGATGAAATATTTTCCCATGTACATGTAGTCAACATTATGTTAAATGTTAACACCATTTAACCCAGCTAGCGAGCATTTAGCTTTACTTTGTTGTACAAAGCTGGTGGTGAAACATAGAAAATTTTCCTTTTTATGGCACGTTAAACAGGCACCTTGCTCATTTTCACCATCACCTTAAAGCGGGGTAAAACAATCCATCAGTAGATTTGAATTTATTCAAATTTATTTTAATCCAATATTGACTTGGATTGATTTTTGTACATGTCCTTTTACGCTGACAACAGTGGTGTGACTTACCGATGCTCAGTGAGATTTTAGCATCTATATACACAACTGAAAGACTTCCTGTCACTTCCCTACTGAGGAGTTGGCAACAGTGGCTGGAGAGGAGTATCGGTCTCTGAAGCTGTTTATTGCCAGGAACTACTTGGACAAAGTTGCAGTTCTGCTTCGACTATAAAGTGAATATTAAATCTGATTTGATTTGACAAGTTCTATGTCTACTTGTTTTGTATTAGTGCGGCCAGTAAGATGTTGTTTTTTATGTTATGTCAACTGCTGCACAAAAAATGTGAATTGTAAACATTGTAATTTCTGAACTTATTTTTCAAGTATTTATCACTAATCACTCAGTGCAAATGAGAGGAAATGTGAATATTTGCTATGCAAGGCGATTTAGGTGTTGCCCCTAAATTTTCTGCTTGAGCTCCTAAAAATTTAAGTAACGGGCCACTGTGCTGCTCATAGAAAAACTTAGTCTGGAGCCCTGAATGGAATCAGACTGTTGTGAATTGAATGGATTTAGGGATTAGTGTTGATACCCATCACTACCTACTACCTGTCCCTAATACTTGTCCTAGCTACTCATCCGTGATACCCGTCCCTACTACCATCCCTGATACCTGTCCTTAATACCCATTCCTACTTCTGTCCGTAATACCCGTCCCTAATACCTGTCCCAGCTACGCATCTGTAATACCCGTGTCTACTACCATCCCTAATACTTGTCCTTACTACCCATCCCTACTACCCGTCCCAACTACCTGTCCCAGCTACGCATCTGTAATACCCGTCCCTAATACCTGTCCCAGCTACGCATCTGTAATACCCGTCCCTAATACCTGTCCCAGCTACACATCTGTTATACCCGTCCCTAATACCTGTCCCAGCTACACATCTGTTATACCCGCCCCTACTACCTTCCCTAATACCTGTCCTTAATACACATCCCTACTACCGCCCCAACTACCTGTCCTTAATACACATCCCTACTACCGTCCCAACTACCTGTCCTTAATACACATCCCTAGTACCGTCCCAACTACCTGTCCTTAATACCTATCCCTACTACCCGTCCCAACTACCTGTCCTTAATACCTATCCCTACTACCCGTCCCTAATACCTGTCCCAGCTACGTGTCCGTAATACCCGTTGCTACTACCATCCCTAATACTTGTCCTTAATACCCATCCCTACTACCCGTCCCTAATACCTGTCCCAGCTACGTGTCCGTAATACCCGTTGCTTCTACCATCCCTAATACTTGTCCTTAATACCCATCCCTACTACCCATCCCTAATACCTGTCCCTAAAACCTGTCCCAACTACGCGTCTGTAATACCCGTCCCTACTACTATCCCAAATACCTGTCCTTAATACCCATCCCTACTACCCATCCCTAATACCTGTCCCAGCTATGTGTCCGTAATACCCGCCCCTACTACCATCCCTAATACCCGTCCATTCTACCCGTCCCTACTACCCGTCCTTAATAACCAATGAAGTCCAACCAGGAGAACTTTGGTTCAGCAAGCTGTCTTACAGAGTCTGCTCTAGTCATGGTCTCCATCCTGTGTTCTCCTGAGGCCAAGAAGCTTCGGCCAGCATCTTGTTGGTTTTTATCATTCGTTTTAGTTGGAATATTGGGATAAAGTTGAGAAAACCAGTGGAACCAGTTAGTGGGGGTTACATGCCGGTGCTCTTGTGTGATTTTTTTTTAAACTGTGTGTTTTTCTTCTTGCAGAAACCTAAAGATGGAGCGTCTGATGCCAACAGGTATGTCAAAGCTTTTCATTCTTTTAACTCTGCTGATCTCAGTCATCCACTGGATCCATCCAGTTAGTCCCACTCCTCTCTTTACAGCAAACTGGCTCCAGACCAAGACGAAGGAGTAGCTGGGAAAGCCTCCGGTAGGAATCTGTGCTTTATTCTCGTGTAAAGAAGCCACTTAGAGCGTTAAAATGATGACGAAGTATACCAACTGTAACAGAGAGCAATGACATCATCCTCCTATAACAGCATACTGAGGAGAAGTGGTTTTTATCTCCAGGCTTGTAAATTGAACCTTATTTGTTCAAGATGTTTTAAAGCTCTTTCCTCTCTAATCTATCTTGTTGTGACTCCACCCATCAGAAGATGAGGCTGACAAGGCTGAAGATCAGGTACATGATCCAATACATACCACCTCATTTACTTATCAGATAAAGCTTGCTTATACCTTAACATTGTGTCTTTAACAGAAGTGTAAGGTGCTGATCACAGGACTTCCTGAGTCTGGTTGGTCAGAGAGTGATGTTGTGCAGCTGGTGCAGTCTTTCGAGACGCCGTCTGACATCATCCTGGCAGCAGGCATCGGAAAGGTTAGCATCAGCACTGTGGTCTGGCCTCCTGGCTCAGAGTTTCTTTGTAAAAACTTAGAAAGGGTTAGAAATCATCCATACTACTTTAGTTTTAATAAAAAATGTGACTTCAGCTGTAAAAATAAAGCTCTGGGTTACTGAGTGGAGCAGCCTTCTAACCCAAGTCATTCAACTAGAAGATCATGGCGTTATTGACCCTTTTGCAAATTGACAAAAATCTGAACAAAATAGAAGGAACACTGTCAGTAATATTTGCACTACAGACACTATAAGGAAGGAAATCTGCAGAGTCTGAGTCAAAGTCTGAGTGATGGATGAAAAACTCTTAGATCTTTTTTCACTGGTAAACAAGCACTTATTTATAATTATTTATATATATATATACACTGCTCAAAAAAATAAAGGGAACACTTAAACAACACAATGTAACTCCAAGTCAATCACACTTCTGTGAAATCAAACTTGTGTATATAAACTTGTGTATACACACACACGCACACACACATATATATTTACACACAGACACACACACACACTGGCCTCTGTCCAAGGCTGGTGGAAAGGTTTAGGTGGTACTCAGAGAGCCTCTTGTTTTCTGATGTTCAGAACTCTGTTATCAGCCTTCTGAAGCCTCCACGTGAGTGTTTTAGTTAATAACCAGCAATGGATGATGTCTTCTGGTTAAAACGATGACTTAAATTCATCCAGTCAGCAGAACATTTTCTCTGGGAGCTGCTGGTTACTGAAATATTTGCTTCTGTAATGATTAATTTGCCCCTTTCTTTAGAATCGCATGTTGAAGTTGATGTTTTTTTGGATTGTAGGCTCTTGTGTCGCTGCCTGACCTGGAAGCTGCTGAGGAGATGGTGAAGGTCCACAGCTTTAAACCTGCAAAGATTAATGACAGCGAAGTAAAAATGACTCTTGTCAAACAGCACATCAGCCTGAGCACACCGGTACGCCCCTCGTCTTCCTCCAACCCCACAGCTGAATCTGTTGAACCCTTACCCCCCCCCCCCACCCCCCACCCCCCCATCTGGGATTGTTATCGTAACCTTTAGGTGGACTGGAAACATCCTGTCTGCATGCTGACTAGAGGGTTTGAGATTTACATGGATT
>JBAMHW010000004.1:890057-903897 GCA_037177495.1 Rhadinocentrus ornatus
ACACTGCTGGGATAGGCTCCAGCTCACCCCGCGACCCCTAATAGGAACAAGCGGTACAGATAATGACATGACATGACCGGACAATCGGCTCTTATAAAACAGCTTTTTCTTCAATCCTCTAGGAGCCAGTGAGGCCCACAGCTTAAAGGGCTGCGCCTATACTCATCGTCTCTGCCTCACTGTGTCCATTCAATACAACGAGAACAAACACACCTGCATGTAATAACCCAGAAAAGTCCAGTGGCTGCGTCATGCGCATTGGCACAACATGGTGGCCCTGTAAAGAAGAACAGCAGAGAGGAGGCTCTGCATCAGGGCGAGAATGGATAATGAAACAGCTACTGCTGTGAAAAACCCACGCTGAAGGCCCAAATATGAGTCAAGTTGGGAGAAGGTACCATCTTCAAATGCCAGCAGGCAGACGGGGAAGCACGATATTCACTCCAATGAAACACCTAGAACATAATGGTTCAGAGAGAAGCTGGAGACATCTCGCAGATAAAAGTGGATAAAAGAGCATGGAGAAGACCATGAAGCTGCATTACAGATGTCCCCTACTGACATCCCTCCATGCAGGGCTGTGGAGGATGAAATCCCCCTGTTGGAGTGTGCTCTGATTCTGTCAACATGTTGCCGACGGCATTAGAGGGGTTATTACCTAGAGCTGCCGGTGTGTGTAACCGGGACAACTCTGTGTGTGTCACAGGAGATGTGCGGTCTCGTTTATAGACGAGATACCGGCACCTGCTAACCGGCAAATTAGTGGTCACCGATTCAGCCAGTGTGGGGAACGGATGTGGAACAGTTGCGACAGAGTCCATTGACCTAACAGCAGAGATGTGGCTGTCAGGGTGAAAAGGTTTGTGTTTTATTAACAAAAAATTAACATCCCCCAAATGTCTCCTCTGCGCCCCCTTAGGCGGGTTTGTCCAGGAACAGGCCAGCTGTTGGTTCCTGGGGAGCTGTTGCGGCTGAGACTGTTGAGCCGGAGGAGGAGAAGGGCAGAACATGCCCGTCGCAGTGGAGCACCTCTATCTCTGCCTATGGTCCAGGCAGTCCGCCAGTGACCGAAAAGTCGACTAGGACGTGGATCAGGAGGAGGGTGTGCCACCTGCCTCCTAAACCTTGTTGCTTCCTTGGATGTTTTTTTGCATCTGTTCGAGGAGGAGCTGTAAATGAGGTCCAAACAGTCCGTCTGAACTGATGGGACCCTCCAAGAGCTTCCTCCTCACCTCCTCGGGGACAGAGCATGACAGGTGCAGCCAGATGTTCCTGTGGGTCATCCGTTGCCATGCAGTGATTCGGGCTGTGGTCACAGCCGTAGCCACACAGAGGTTCAGGATGGCGCTGGCTGCGTTGGCAATGCCTTTGGCCCGATCGAGGAGGAGGTTGGGTTCTTCTGCCATTTTTGCGATGCCGTAGGCTAGCAGTACGTTTTTGTTTGCCTCTGCAGAAGCATGATAAGCACACTGATGTGACCGGTCGGAGAAGCGGACGGTGTGCTGGTCTTTAGCAGAGGGAGAGCATGGCCGTCGTCCGACATGACATGCAGTCTTAACCCCAAAGGCAGAAGACAGGCTAGCCTCTGGTGGTGGAATGGGTAGAAAACCTTGTTCAGAGAAACCATTCACCCTGGTGATCAGGGTGTAGGTAGAGACAGGTGCCCTCAGCTTACCTGGATCAGCTACTGCACCAGACTGGTAAGCCCTGATGGCCGGGAAACGGGGCCAGATTGGATCATGGCGGCCAGAATGTCCAGCAAAAAATCTTCCCGCCATGCCGTCTGGTGGAGGTGGCGCCTGCGCTGAAGGAACAGCGAGGCTTTTGAGAGCAGCTGCTTTTCCGATAATAGACTTACTCTGAAGTATTCACAGAAGAATTGGGAACTCTAAAAGACATTAAAGCCTCCATCATTGTTAAACCTGAAATAACTCCCAAGTTTTGCAAACACAGATCCCTCCCCTTTTCCATGAAGGTGCGAGTGAAGGCGGAGCTCCGGAGGAGGAGCACAGAATGGGCAGCACCAATAGTGCCTGTTGAAAAAATGGATAAATTACTGCTCTTATGTGGGGATTACAAGGTATCCATAAATCAAACTGTTGAAACAGATAGCTACCCCTACCTCGTTTGGAAGAACTATTAGCAACCCTCAGTGGAGGAAAAATCTGTCTCTTTGACAGACACTGGCAGATTCTATACAAGACACTCTGCCCGACTTCGCTTAATTTTACCGTGTTTTTTTTTTTTTAGATTTTAGCAGTTTAAAGCCTGTTTTAAGCTTTCTTTTTAAAAAAAAGCTGAACTGTACAGTCACATTATTTTTAACCGTAGCTTTTAATACTGCGGTTTTATAAAGAATGGTTTTAACCAGAAAATGTAGAAGGCTTGAAATGGCTTCCTCTGCACTTTCAGATGAAAGCCTGGAATTTACAAACAGACAGATCACTAACCTGAAAGAAGTCCAAAAACAACCAGCTGAGATGTAGCCCATCAGCAGTTGATTCACACAGCGTCGCTAAAAGCAGCTCTTACAGACACCTTGACTTGGGACCCAGCTATCTCGCCCCGGGCTTCTTCCAGCTCTACACCAAAACACCTGCCATTGTGGTCGGAAGTCGTCTGTCGCCCCAAGAAAAACTGCAGCGGTTCTGTCTGACGCTCTGCTGCGTAGTTGTGACTTTATGCCTGCTGGTACTGCCGGCATGGAATCGATCAGCGCATCGCCGGCTTGGACCAAGGCTGGGCGACCCGACAGTCATCCAAAGGATCCTCCGAGCTCCTGAAAGCTGTGGCGAGGAGACAAGCCGAGACGGACCCCGATCATGGCCGGGAGTGTGTAGCCGCTCGAGTTAGATCCTCCCTCTCTTCCTCTGTGTCCACTGCTGCAGGGGCCGCCTTCTCTTCTCCTGCAGCTGTCACCGCAGAGACCGCTGCATCGCGGTCTGACACTGCAGGCTGCTCTACTGCTACCTGGAAACTATCAGCCACTTGAGCTGGCCCTCATGTGCTCATCGTTGGGGATTCCTATATCCGTCCTGTCCACATGAAGGGCTGCAGCACATTTTGCCATTCAGGTGCAGTAACCACAGAAATAAGCAACTTCGCCCACAAACTCTCTCATCACCACCCATCAGCTTCCACCATAGTTATACATGCAGCCACAAATGATCTTAAGTTCCAACAGTCAGAGACGCTAAAGATGGATTTTATCAACCTCATCAACAACATCAAACAGTTAAATAAAACTGCATTTTTTCCGGTCCACTACCTTCACCCCGTTATGGAGACATTAAGTTCAGCCGCATCCGACAGCTTCATATCTGGTTAAAAGGTTACTGTCACTTCATCAACATCCCACATATCGACAACTTCACCACATTCTACAATAGACCATACGTTTTCAGATCAGACGGCTTACATCCAAATCACACAGGTTCTCATCTTCTCACCATAAACGTTCATCTCACCCTTCAGTCATGCAAAGCTTTTTCAGATTGACGGTCCTGCCAGAACACACTTCCGTCAGTTAAAACTTACTCTCTATTACATCACATACCAGTACACATCACTAGCAGACAGCACAGACATGTCCATCCACATCCACATACCTCTATCGTCAGATGCATACATCCCATACATACAGCTCCTAGTACAGAACACGTATCCACAACTTCACAACTGATCTTTCCTGCAACACTTAACATGGCTCTTCTAAATGTCAGATCGCTGTCAAATAAATCTTTTATTATTAATGATCTGATTTTGGATAATAATATTGACTGTCTCTTTTTAACTGAAACTGATGCATCAGTTACGCTCACTGAGGTATCTCCCCCAAATTTTTATTTTTTATTCTCTATCAGGGGAGGTAGAAAAGGCGGTGGTACTGCTTCAATTGCTCAACAGTCATTATCAACACAAATAATATAATTGAAAAACTATTCTTCATTTAAACATCAGTCATTTGTTTTCAGCAACCCACCAGTTTTATCCATTACAATTTATAGACCACCAAACCCTTCTTTCTGTTTAATTAAAGAACTTTCAGAGTTTTTAATCAACTTTACACATTAAATACAAATAAAAATTTAGTAACTGGTGATTTTAACCTTCATATTGACAACAGTGGTGAAACCTTTTAAACATTATGGGTTTTAAACAGCATGTAACACAGCCTACTCACAACAGAGGACACACCCTGGACCTGGTCATAACCTATGGTCTGTCCGCTGGTGTGTCCTCTGTTGTTGACCTGGCTGTATCAGACCACTACTGTGTGTTTTTTAACATCACCAGTTTTAGCCAACGGGAGACCTCCGTGAGAACTGTGAGGAAACGATATATTACTTCTGAAGTGGCTGGACATTTTATTGATACTTTAAACCAAACTCCTGCTCAGATTTTACCTGCATCGTGTGATTTTATTGTTGACCGTTTTAACAACAAACTAAAATCAGCCATTGACTCAGCAGCTCCACTTAAAACAAAAACTTTAGGAGTTAAATCAAAAACACTGTGGACAACCCAAGAAATCAATGAGTCTAAAAGAAGCTGCAGGAGTGCAGAGAAGAAATGGAGAAAAACAAAACTAACAGTCTATCATGAGATTTGAAAGGAACAACTCAAAATCTACAATATTTCAGTAAAACAGGCAGGAAAACTACTACTCAAATCTCATTACAAATAATAAAAACAACCCAAAATTCCTTTTTAAAACCATTGATCTTTTAACAAACACAGATTTTAACAAGTCCTCCATGCCTGCATCAGATGCTGCATGTGAGGACTTTGCAGACCACTTCAGAAGTAAGATGAAAGTTATTAGATCCAGTCTTTTATCTCAATGACATGTTGATCCTAACAGACCTGAACCTCTGCTTTTACCTGAGGAAACACTTGGTCCTGGTTGATGTAAAGATGCTTAGTCGAGTTTTCTCCCAACTAAAACCAGCAACCTGCCTATTAGACCCCATTCCTACATCACTTTTAAAAACATTTTACATTTTCTTTAAGCCTGAGCATTTTAAACATAGTAAATTACTCTCTTCAGACGGGTGTCTTTCCCACTGCCTATAAAACGGCGGTGGTGAGGCCCTTTCTGAAGAAAAATTATTTAGATCCAAACATTCTTGATAATTACTGACATGTATCCAACTTACTTTTTTAAGGTAAAATGACAGAAAAAGCTGTTTTTATTCAATTGCATGAGTTTTTGTATAAACACAAGATTTTAGAAAAATATCTCTGTTTATGTCTGGTTTTAGGACAAACCACAGTACCGAGACGGCCCTTTTAAAAATTGTTGACCTCAGAAAATGACCTCAGACTTACATTAGACTCACAGAAACTATCTGTCCTGGTTCTACTGGATCTTAGTGCCGCCTTTGATACAGTTGATCACCAGATTTTATTAGACAGACTCAGAAGTCTGGTGGACCTCTCTGGTACTGTTCTTAAATGGTTTTACTCCTACCTCACGGATCGACAATTTTTTGTAAGTATGGATACATGCTCCTCAGGAATCCATAAAATTAAGTGTGGAGTTCCCCAAGGATCGATCTTAGGCCCAATACTCTTTAATTTGTACATGTTACCTCTTGGAGATGTCATCATTGATTGGTGTGTGTGTGTGTGTGTGCGACTGTGTTAATTATTTTAATGAGTGTTTTATTTTATTAATCTGATGTATGGAAAGACTTGTTTTATTTTAATATGTTTAAGTGTTTTTAATCACGTAAAGCACTTTGTGTTACCTGTGGCACAAAAAGTGCTATATAAATAAAGTTTGATTTGATTTGATTCCTAAAAATCAACCTGGCAGCAGCTTATCAGCAAGTGTTAGTGGATGATGAATCAAAGAAATACACCACCATTAACACACATAAGGGGCTGTTTGTTTACAACAGAGTCTCTTTCGGAAACAGTTCCGCACCTGCGATCTTTGAGAGAATTATGGAACATTTGATGACTTGCCTGTGGTTGTGCATCTGGATGACCTACTGGTTATGGGTCGCTTTGTAAAGGAGCACCTTCACAACCTTGAAGGTGTTTTACAGTGACTCCAGGAAAGTGGACTGGGAGTGAAACGTACAAAGTGTGAGTTTGGGAAAACTCAGATTGAGTATTTGGGACGTGTGTTGGACGAGCAGGGCATCCACCCATCAAAAGACAAGGTAAGAGCCATACAGGGGTTACCAGCCCCCACCAATGTCAAAGAGCTTCAGGTTTTTTGGGGGCTAGTGAATTATTATGGAAGATTTGTAGCCCAGCAAAGCACGGTGTTGGCACCACTGTACAAACTGTTAAACAAACAGGGAACATGGATGTGCACTGGGCTGGAACAAGATGCTTTCGATAAGCGTAAGCAACTATTGACTAGTAATCAGGTACGAGCACACTATGACCCCAGTTTACCGCTCTTGTTTGCTTGTGACGCATCTGATTATGGAATAGGTGCAGTCATTCAACACACACTGCCAAACGGCGAGGAACGTCCAATGGCTTATGCTTCAAGAATGCTGGCCCCAGCTGAGAAAAATATTCTCAGATTGAAAAGGAGGCACTATCACTGATTTACTGTTAAGAAGTTACATCAGTATCTATGGGGCAGACATTTTGTTCTGGTCACGGACCACTGCCCCCTGTTAATGCTGTTAATGCCCAAAGGTGGGCAATTATCTTATCAGCTTATGACTATTATATAACCTACCACCAATCTGAAGAACATAGCAATGCGGATGGACTTTTCAGGTGCCCGTTGCCAGAAACCAGCAACACGGGGACAGCCGTGACTTCAGCTGTAATCCACTCATTAATGACTAAGCACTTTCAAGTTGCCATGTCGAGACGCACTGACAAGGAGTTGTTGTGTGTGTATAAGTAAGTAATGGAGTGTTGATCTACACAGATTGAAAAGAATCTGAAACAAATGAGCTATCAACAGAGCGAGGTTGTGTGAACACAGAGTCATTCAAAACTGAGGCAGACAGTGATAAAAGAAATTTTATATTGGGTACCAAGGCGTGGCCTAACATCGATTTGGAAATTGGAGCAGATTTGCAAGGCATGTGAGATCTGTAAGTTGGACAAAAAAATACCACACTACAGCCATGGGAGTTTCTGGGGGAATCCTGGAAAAGGTTACATATAGACTTTGCAGGACTATTTTTGAACAATTATGTTCATGATCGTTGTGGACTCCTATAAAAAGTGGTTGGAGGTATTTTGCATGCCACAAGTCAAGTTACAAGTAACGATTACAAGACTCAAAAGACTGTTTGCTTCTTTTGGCCTCCCTGAACAACTGGTGACTGATAACGCCACCACCTTCATGTCAGAGGAGTTTCAGTCGTTTGTCAAACAAAACGGCATTCTGCACCCTACTTGCACCCCTGGACACCCAGCAACTTATGGTCTGTCCGAGTGGTATGTTCAGACATTTAAAACAAGTTTAAAGAAGCTCGCAAACACATCACTGTGCATTGAGGACAAGATCTCTCTGTTTACGCTGCAAAATCGGACAACGCCCAACTACACCACCGGGCAGTCTCCTGCGGATTAATTTTTGTGCAGAGACGTTCAAACAAGGCTGGACCATCTTCAGCCATGCACCGGAGGGGTGGTGCGCAGATGCCAGTATCAACAAAATGACCTTTATGATCGCAGAACAGTGGACCGCTCCTATTAGATGGTCGACGCTGTGTACCTGAGCAACACGGTGGGAGGAGGTCACAAGTGGATCCCTGGGTTAGTGACAAAATCCACTGGCCCAGTGTCATATAAAATCAGAGAGCAGGATTCTGAGAAACTGCACAGACGCCCTGCAGATCAAGTGCGATCTAGAGCCACTGCAGCACCCAAAGCAAGTGGTATGGGCTTGTCGACTGAACAGGTGGACAATGACGAGCGTAGCAAAGCTCAGGACTCACCAGAGTCCCAGCCTCGTTGCTTGTCAGAGTCTCAGTCTGTGATTCTTAGGCACTTAACCTGTGTGATTAAACCACCAAAATGATTGCATTTCATTTAATGGTTTAAATGTTTGGTGTAAATGTACTGTTTAAGTTAGACAGTATGAGGTTTTGTTTAGGTGTTATTTAGAATAACTGACTAGTAAGTTAACCGTTGCTGTTGTAACTGTTGTTACTCAGTCATCTGTAAAATGTTCTGTTGCAAAATTTTTGAGTTTTTGTTGGGGACACAGGTCTGTCCATTTAGGGGCCATTATTGTAGTGAGAAATTATTAACAGGTTCTGAGATATAAATCAGGGGAATTCTCCTGTCTAATAAAGGTGTTCACTGTTGATTCTTTTATCAGATGATACCAGCCACCACAATGGGTCTCATTCAACAATATATTCTTATGAATCTTCTTAAATTTGGTTGTATACTTGAGAAGTTTTTTACAAAAACCCTTCATCAGATTCATGAACGTGTCCGTAGAGCACGGAATTGTTTGTATCTTTCCTCTTAAATTGGTAAATATCAATCTCTTGCAAGTGGAAAGGATGGACCAGCCGGCCCTACTTTGCAGAGGTAAAGGCCTCAAAAAAACGTCAAGATTCCCAGGCCCAGTGCAAACACACAGAGATGAGATAGATGAGGAAACATAGCAAACAGAAAGACTAAAGGATGAATAAAAACAAAACAAACAAACAAAAAAAAATCATAATAAAAATGTGCAATCACACCTGAAGTATTTAATAAATTATCTAATTACTAAATGATCACATGGTGAGCTTCAAATAATATAAAAAACTCTTTATGTACAAACGGATCATAAATTACTCCTGAACTTGGAAAGCAGCCTGCAGTCTGGACCCCTGAACACGTCTAGATGCACATCCATGTGCTGTAATGACTAAAGTGGAAAGTGGTACACTGTAGAATAAAATTTCATTACCTACCTGTATAGCCTACTGTACCCTATACAGTTTGTAAAGCAAATGTCCATCATCATTTTAAGATGCGGTTCACCTACAGAGAGAGTGGTGCATCTGATGAATCGTCCAGGTGAGACTGATAGGTGTTATTAACCAGGGAATAACCTTGATTTCTTATTAAAAACAAATTATTATTATAAAAAGACACCATTGTAGTAAATTTTAAATACGAAAGACCACATTCAGCAGGTGGATCTGAAAGTCACAGGTGACTTGAACATTTATGGCGTGAAATTCTTGTGGTTCAGGCAACGGATCTAGCATGTGTGCATTCTGCACCGATACTTTACTGTGACTTGTTCTTGAATGAATAAAATGATTGAGAAATGGTTTCATTTTCCCCATATGGAATTTAAAAGCCATATTTTGCTTTTTATCTTAAATAACAAAGTGCTTTGTACTTTACCAAAAGTTTTTTTTTATATCTGAGAAAAACGTTGCTTTAGTTTTATTATTGTATTTTAATGAACAGAAAAGCAGAAAAGAACACAAACGCTGATTTTTTTTAAAAAACGTGCCGGCTTTCAGATGTTCATATGAATTCTCCTGACTGTTCTAGGATTTGAAAGAAATCCAAGATACGAAGACTTTGTTGAATGCCACAATTTTTGGAAAATGCTTACAAGTAGGATTAAAGAAGAAAATTGTTTGTGAAAATGGTTGGTGAATGAGGCTCAATGTTCTTATTGACCTGGTTCACTCACAAAGACATAGAGTGCATGACTCATGAGCATGATACGTGTGTGTGTATGTGTGTGCCCACTTCAATCTGAAGGAAATGTAATTTGCTGGTGTGTATTTGTGTGTTAAGACTGTCAATGTCAGTACAGGACATTTGTGTCATTAAGTATGTCCTCAATCTGGGAGTAGACTTTAAAGTGTGACTGTTTGTCAGTGTATGTCTGTTCTTAGGTCTAATGTCCTTCACATATTAGTCAGTGTGCATAAACTGAGTTTTAGTTATGAAGTGTGTTTTTCTTGGTGTGTTTTAGATTTGTGTGTGTGGTTAAGTTCAAATTGATGTGTATATGTTTGGTTTTGTTGGTAGAGTTGCTTTATCTTCTCTCAAACTTGTGTGTGCGTGTGAGAGTGAGAAAGAGAAAGAGGTGACTGATAGTTACTTCAACCTCTTGCCACTGAGACTTTAATTAAATTGTACATTCAATACCTGGGATAGCTTACAACCTCTGTGTGTGTGAGTGAGGAGGAGATGGAGGTATGTGTGGCGGTTTAATATTAGTGATAATGTTTGGCAGTGTGTGTAGGGGTGTGCATCTTTCTCTACCAGGCATGAATGAGTCTCTCTGTCACCTTACTGTGCCTGTGTCTGTCTGTGATTTTAGTGTGTGTTTAGGTGTGTGTGTGTGTATTGGTGGCTTAATTACTGCTGGACATTTAGCAACAATTAAATGATTCTGTGTAGGTGGCAGTGTCTCTGCTGCAGGAAAAATGTAGTAGGATCTCTTCCCCTGATGTGTTTGTTGACAAGTTAGTCTGCCCCACCCAATAAATCTGTTAACTGGAATCAGATTGCCAGCACACCTGGAATGCTATCACAAAACGCCGATGCCAGCCACCTTTATATCATATGACAGTGAGAGAAGCCAGTTCTCACTCCATCATCTACAACTGCTTTGTCGGGAACCTTGGCATCATAAATCAATGCAGAAGCTCATCTTTTTGGTTTAGTTATCAAAACCAGAAGCTATGGAGGGAAAGCGTGTTTCTGGGTCTGTATCCAACACACTGGATTAATATGTTGAAACAGTAAAACTCCAATGCTTACCTTAAACTGTTAAAGTATGTTTTGTACCCATAGCTGATATTGAAAATCTGTACTAACTTTGTGTAGTTCGGATGCCTATCCAAGAAGGGAACAATAATCAAAATAGGTACCATGTAAATGTTAAAAAAAGAAAGGAAAAGACACCACTATGAAGGTGGTAATAAACTCAGGTGTCATACCTCTAATTCAGTTGAATTTAGTTTTGATCACATATATCTCCAATTCACAGCAAAAGTCATCTCAGCGCATCCTAATGACTTTCTACAACCGTTGCTCTAGTTGCCGTAAGTAAGCCCTAATGTTTGTTGAAAGTCAACGATCCAAAATTATCTTTGCTACTTTTGCTGTCAGTGTCAAATATGAAGCAGCTGCTGGAGCAAAGCACCAAATCTTAAAAAAAACATGGAGTCAGACGCAAAAGTCATGATGTAGTTTCTGCTAAAACTAGGCATTAGCATAAAAAAGAAAAGAAAGAAAGAAAGAAATGATTGTAGTACAAAAACGTTTGTCAGCTAACTTTGCAACAGATGACTGTATAATGGGAAATGCAGCTTTGCAATGAATTGTGGGAGTATAAGGTGTATTTTAGTCGATTTGCTAACTAAGGAAAAGATCATAGTTTTTAAAGAAAAGTAAAGTGTGTCAACTTGTGAAAAAGTGCCAGCTATGCCTCTTTTAAACAGCCTTTCTACGTGTAAAGTACTAAAATCTTGTGCTACAAAAATCTGAGAGATCTCCAAATACTTGTTCTGCTCTTAAAATCACATTAGCTAAATCTTTCATCACTGCAGGTGCAGCTATCCTTCTGCATGGCTGCTGTTATTTCTAAAAGAAAAGTCGTATCATCTTTTACTGAGGAAACAGTTCACTATACAGGTGCTCGTCATAAAATTAGAATATCATGAAAAAGTTGATTTATTTCAGTAATTCCATTCAAAAAGTGAAACTTGTATAATGTAGACATTCATTCCTCACAGACTGACATATTGCAAGTGTTTTTTTGCTTTTAATTTTGATGACTATAACCAACCTGAAAACCTAAAAATGAGTATCTCCGAAAATTAGAATATTGTGGAAAGGTTTAATATTGAAGACACCTGGTGCCACAATCTAATCAGCTAATTAACTCAAAACACTTGCAAAGGCCTTTAAATGATCTCTTAGTCTAGTTCTGTTGGCGACACAATCATGGGGAAGACTGCTGACCTGACAGTTGTCCAAAAGACGACCTTTGACACCTTGCAGAAAGAGGGCAAGACACAAAAGGTCATTGCTAAAGAGACTGTTCACAGAGCTCTGTGTCCAAGCACAGTAATAGAGAGGCGAAGGGCAGGAAAAGATGTGGTAGAAAAACGTGTACAAGCAATAGTTTAAAAATGCTGCATTTCAACACAAAGATCTGCGGCTGGTTAGCTCAATTGGTAGAGCATCAATCTGAGACCAGGGTTCGAATCCCCCAGGGGATGAACATTAACACCTTCCAGTTGGGTCCTTAGGAAAGATCCTTAACGCTACCGCCTAACCATTGTAAGTCGCTTTGGATAAGAGCGTCAGCTAAATGATTGTAATGTAATGTAAATGTTACTATTTAGTAGAGCAAACTTATCAGTCATTAATGAATCTTGTTAAATTTTGTGAAAAAGAATCTGCCTGAACCCTCTTTACCACTCTGAGTATGCAATGCTGAAAGTAAGCTAATGTCATGGCATTCATTTTTCAAGTTTATTATCATATTATTAACTATTATATAAATTATTTGTTTAAAAAACATCAAATACCATTTTTTTAATTAGCATTTTGTAAGTAATTTTAATAAATGCTAAGAACTTTTTTTTCCAGTGATGTTTTTCTACTGTGGACATTTAGGAATTGAGACAGAAAGAAAGTCCTTTAAAAATGTTTTCCTTTTTTGAATATTAGGTTAATTTCCTGGTGTGTTTTACACAGGGACCTTTGAATAAATGTTTCATTTTTCATCTATTGAGTGTTGGACATAATTGGATAGAAGGAAATGCTCTATGACACCTTGATGCTCTGTTTCTTAAATAGTTATACCAATGAAAAGATACTTGCTGAGCTGAAAGAAGAGTGCAAATAGGCATGAAGGGAGGCTAAACTATCTGCATACTAATAGTAAGAGGCAGGTAGACACAAATCCAAAAAGAAAAACAGCAGAGTTGTGGATAAAAAAGTGTGAAATCCACATTGGGATGATGGAGAGCAGTGGGTGTAGAGCCTCTTAGCCATCACCATGAAAGCCGCTTTTCACTCTTTTGGGGAGCCAGGCTCTGCTCTGTAAATAGCCAACATCATCTGTGGCATTAAGACACCGAGGGGCTAACACATACTTAAATATCTAAAATTAGGGAATGGCAATGGGTTTCTGTTTTTACTGTTCAGCCTGCAGATGCAGCCAAAATACATCCTGTACTGATTCTGAGCTCCTGCTTAACTCTTTCCTTACAATAGGAACAATCGTGGGTTGAATGTGGTTTTGAATGTTGACCATAACATAATATTCCCCAGATCTCATCTGTTTTTGTTCTCAGGGGTCTAAATCACAAGTAAATTTCCCTCAGCCAGCTAAATAAAACTCCTTTAGAGCTGCAAATGCTACGAGTCCTTTTCAAAAAGGCAACATAATATATATATTTTTTTGATTAAGAACCACCAGGATATTTGTTATTTTTTTAAATACATTTTTATTTCCATTTTTTGGTTTTAAAATAAAGAAAAACATAAAACCTTTATAAAATGTTGATAGACAGACTTTCTTTTAAGGGATGTAGACATTTGTGGAAAATGATGTAAAGTTAACAAAAAAATATAATCATTCCATAGTTTCCAACCTAATGACAAGAAAAATAGATAAAAAAAATATTTTAGCCACACATTTGTAGGCATTGTGGAAGGTCCAGAGAGACACTTGCGGCTCCAGAGTCGCAGGTTGGAGACCCTGATTTAGTGTTTTTAAACCGGAATGTACTGGATTTTCTTTATATAGCCGTAGGCCTTCTTTTAAAGGAAAGAGACATTTTGTGTGTCACAATGCGAATAATCGCAATATGTCATGCGATAAATGCCGATTAAATATTTTGATAGTTGCCCAGCACTA
>JBAMHW010000004.1:952726-965773 GCA_037177495.1 Rhadinocentrus ornatus
ACAGCAGTCTGACTACTACTTAATTACGATGTCGCACCCTATTTGAATTCTTGCTTGTGTTGTTCTTATTCTCAGATCTAAGTTGCTTTGGATAAAAGCGTCTGCCAAATGACTGTAGAATAGAATAGAAAAACTAGTCCAGGCTTTCATCTTTAGTCGACAAGTTCTACCTAAAACATCAGTCAGACACCTGCAGCTTATTCAGAACTCTGCTGCTCCAGTCCTCACTACCACCAAGAAAGAGGACCACATCAGTCTAGCGCTGAGTTCTTTACACTGGCTGCCGGTCTATCAGAGGATAGACTTCAAAGTTCTGCTGCTGATTTATAAAGCTCTGAATGGTTTAGAACCAACATACAGCAGAGACCACTTGACCGAGTATGAACCTAACAGAATCCTAAGGTCATCTGGATCTAGTTTTTGATCAGTTCCCAGAGACAGAACCAGACGTGGAGAAGCTGCATTCAGCTTCTTTGCTCCACATGTCTGGAATAAACTCCCAGAAAGCCTCAGATCAGCTGAAACACTCTTGTTTATTTACATCCAGGTTAAAGACCCACCTGTTCTGCATGTTTTTATTTAGAGTCCAGATCTGGTTCTGTTAAGCTGGAGGTTTTAAACTGGATCATGTTTCAATGGCGTTTAATCCAGTTGTCTTTCTTTTTCCTTTGTTTTCAGTGTTAAATGATGCTTCTAGTTTTCTATGAACCACCCTGTCGCTGGGTCAGGCTGAGTTAAGACTTGCAGCTGAGCAACCAAAAACACAAGAAAACGTTTTCATTGATTATTGAGAAGGAATCAGTTCTAACATGTCCTTTAAAAATGTAAATAAAAATACGTTTTTGTTTTTGTTTTCCCTGTAAACAGAAGACTAAAGGTTTTATTCTGCGCATGACCTGCTTTCGGCGAGGCTACGGAAGTCCTTTGCTGGCACACGTCAATCAGTTCAGTGACGGCAGACGCACCGCCTGATGATTGGTCGAGAGCTACGCGACAAGCCGGCTTTTACCTATTACAGTTTTCGGTAGGCGGATTTGTAAAGTTTCTGAACGCTGATTCGCTGAGACGGCGCGTCAGACTTGTTTTGTGGGCTCTGATTGGCTGAGTTTTAGCTCCGTGATTTTCTGTACCGTTGATCATGTCCACTTCTCAGCAGCGTCAAGCTGAGCAGGTTAGACATGTTGACGGCGGAAATAAGACAACTTAAATGTAATTTCAACTGTTAAAATTATTTGTGTATGTTGTTAAAACTATACATGGTCTTAAAATTAAACTTTTCTTTATATCTACTATTAAACTATTGATTGAAACTGTGATATTGTTTAAAAAACTCTTTCTTTGACACCTAAAACCGGATATTGCATTGTAGAAGTGGCTAACTTGATTGTATAAGTCACAGTAGCCTGTAGGCAGATCGCAGACGCTCCTCAGTAAGGATGGGAAATTATAATAATTTGCTGCATTGATAAAACTTTTTGAATAAAAAAAAGAAAAGAAAAAACTTTGCCTCAAATGAGCCTTCATCTCTGGAGATATTTTTTAATTTTACTCCTCGGAATAACGATGCCTTTTTGATTGGATCCTCTACGTGCTAATTTTTACAGATGAGCTGGTGTCGCGGCATAAATTTGTAGCCTGATAAAAACTATTTTCCGTCAGTAGTTTGCTTCTTTCTTTAGGTTGGGGGACTTCAAGCCTGAAACACATGGTGCTTGTATATCTGCCATCTTCCTCAAACTAAAAGACAGTGGTCAGACGACACACCGACAGCTCCGGTAAGCAACCTGTTCATCTCCAGAGGATTAACGGCACACATCATGCTAGCCTGCTAGCCTACACACTGCTGCTAATCAGCTAGCAGCTAGCTCCCGCCCCACACTGGGTTAGGATGGAAACATGAGATGTGACGAAGAACCAAAGTTTCTGATGTCAATTTCTCCAGATTTAATGGCAGCCTTTATAAAAGGTATGAAGAATATTTAAAGCACAGGCTCCATAATTTAACTGATATCTACATCGGACGGCCTTGTGATGGACCGGGGACCTGTCCAGGGGCCAGGTGTACCTGCCTATCACCTACTGACTGCTGGTTAGCCTCCAGCTTTCCCGCGACCCGTAACGGACGAGGCGGGATGGATGGATGGATAGATGATGGGTGGATGATGGATGGAAGGATGGTAGGTGGATAGATGGGTGATGGGTGGATGGATGATGTGTGGGTGGGTAGGTGGATGATGGATGGATGGATGAATGATCCACTGCTGATGGATGAGGGGTTTCCAGGCCTTTCTATAAATGTGAATCCTGTTCAGTGTGATGCAACCCTGGTACCCAGATCAGACCCTGGTGGAACACTGCTGTTAAAGGAGCAGAACATCCATGAAGTCAGAAGCAGACTGAGGAAATGGGAGGAAGTAGCAGAATAATTGTAAATGCTAAAAATGCCTTCCTTAACCTTTTTAAATGGAGACATGTTTGTAAGGAAACTGGGATGAGAAGTCATGATTCTAGATGTTTTGGTACGATTATTGTCAAAAAATAATTAGAAATATTAATTTTCAACACAAAACGTAGGTAAAACTCCTCATGGGAGTTTCCTTTCTTTCTAGATGATGTCAGAATAATCTGGAAAAGTAAATTCCATCTGAACCTCTGCTGGTGTAGGATTATTACATCCTTCATTTTAACTCAGACCTCTACCTGGACCAGGATCTCTACTGGACCTGGACCAGGACCTGTACTGCACCTGGACCTCTACTGGACCCGGACCTCTACCTGGACCTGGGTGGCTTCTTCGTTGAAACCACATAATAAAAGTGCTTTAGAAGGCAGGAGAACCTCTGGCCAGCTCTGACTTCCAGCTGCTGGTTGGCACTAAATAATCCTGGACAGGAAATAAAGACCCTAGACCACATTTGGAACTAAATCTGCTCCAGACCATCAGACCCTTACCAGTAAGAGAGCTTGCGCCAAGTCGCTGATGCTGTAACAGAGTAAGCATCCGTAGAACTTAACCACCAGGAAAGGTAAATGGTCCGTATTTCTAAAGATTTTTTTCCAAAGCATCACATTTACACTCTTGCCCAAGGACACCTCGACATCTACTCGACTAGGCCGAGGATCAAACCGGCAAATCTCGGGTTTCAAGAGAACCGTCTACCTTGCCGAGCCACGCCACCCCGTCCAGCCAGAGTCAGTCAGAGTTAGTTAGTTAGTTAGCATCATTAACCGTTTACTGAAGGTTTACTTTGAGCTGCTGGTTTCCTACTTCCAGGCTGAGACGTCCTCCAGCATCACACCTGAATCAGAAGTCCCAGCAGGAGGATTTTATCCTCTCGGATGGACGTTCCCATAAGAACACAGAAGCAAAAATACGCGTTTTGTTTTCCTTCCTGACACGATCTTTTCTGGAAAACGGGCATACTGCAGTATCTTAACCAGGAACTAGTTGTAAAGGTTAATGTGGTGACCTGTGAACCTAGTGATGGGTATGTAAGTTGTTCATGGAAATCTCTGTCAGAACTACCAGAGCTGCTAATATTCAGAGAAATAAAGAAGCAGAGACCCTGATTCACACTGTCCTCGGCTTCAATAGTAACAAAATTCATGGGAAGAAAAGGGACCTGGTTGCTTATTGACTGGAACGATGGGCAGTACTTTATGTGGGCTGAAAGCTGATTGGCAGACTGACGGTAACAGAAGTGTCTTTGTCTCTGCAGAGATGGATAACGCTCACACCAAGACTGTGGAGGAGGTTCTGGGCTGCTTCAACGTAAACGAGTCTACCGGTCTGAGCTGCGAGCAGCTGAAGAGGAACAGGGAGCGATGGGGATCTAACGGTAACATAGGCTGGGTTTACTCAGACCATGTCTGCTAAGCACCGGCCAGCTGGGATGGTCTGAGGAGCAAAGCTTGAATCCTGGTTTCTAACTGGCTGAGATGGTTTAGGCTTTTCATACACCTTTGTATCTCAGGCCTGAAACAGTTCTGCCACTGTGTGAAGTTTCTAGTTCTTCCCACAGCAGCAGTGCAAGGCTGAGTCCAAACCTCACCGGAAACGATTCTGCCAACAATGCGGACCAAGCTCTGACACCGTTCGTACAGGGACCGGACAGCTTGAACAAGGGGGTCTGGCACTCCATACTCCCGGAGTATTTCTCCAAGTCCACAAAGCACATGTAGACTGTTTGAGCAAACTCCCATGCCCCCTCCAAGACCCTTAAGAGGTTATAGAGCTGGTCCACTGTTCCATGACAGGGACGAAAACCACACCGCTCCTCTTCAATCAGAGGTTCGATTATCGGACGGACCCTCCTCTCCAGCACCCCTGAATAGATCTTACTAGGGAGGCTGAGGAGTGGGATCCCCCTGTAGTTGAAGCACACACTCCAGAGGGGGGACCACCACCCCATTCTGCCAGTCCAGGGGGAACTGTCCCCGATGTCCATGCAATGCTGCAGAGGCATGTCAGCCAAAACAGCCCTACAGCATCCAGAGCCTTAAGGAACTCTGGGCGGACCTCATCCATCCTGGGGCCCTGCCACTGAGCAGCTGTTTAACCACATCATCGACCACAGCCCCAGAGATGGGAGAGTCAACACCAGGATCCCCAGACTCTGCTTCCTCATTGGAAGACTTCGAAGTATTCCCTCCACCGCCTCACAACGTCCCGAGTCGAGGTCAGCAGCCCCCCATCCCCACTGTACACAGTGTTGATGGAGCACTGCTTTTGCCTCCTGAGCCGCCGGATCGCGGACCAGAATCTCCTCGAAGCCATTCGGAAGTCATTCTCCATGACTGCCGAAGCTGCGTTCCGCCCACCGATACCCATCCGCTGCCTCAGGAGTCCCACTGGTCAAAAAGGCCCGATAGCACTTCTTCAGCTTGACGGCATCCCTCACTGCTGGTGTCCATGACAGGTACCGATGACCTCGACAATAGAGGCACGGAACACAGCCCACTCAGACTGAGTGTCCCCACCTCACCCGGGACATGGTTGAAGCTCTGCTGGAGATGTGACACCATCCGCCAGGCGTTCCCAGCAGACCCTTACAACACGCTTGGGCCTGCCAGGCCTGATCGGCATCTTCTCCAACAATCTAAACAACTCACCACTAGTTGGTGATCAGTTGACAGCTCCGCCCCCCTCTTCACCCGAGTGTCCAAGACATGTGGCCCCAAGTTCGAGCTGAGCACGACCGAGCCACATGGGCAAAGGCCCGGCCAACAAGTGCTCGCCTCCGTGCCCCACCTCCAAGCCTGGCTCCAGAGGGAGGCCCCGGTGACCCACGTCCGGGCAAGGGAAACCTGGGTCCATGGTTTGTCATCATCAGAGAGGTGTTTTCTGAAAAACCTAAACCTGTTTTTTTCTGGAAAACCTGAAACTGTTTTTTCTGGAAAACATAGACCTGGTTTTTCCTTCCAGTCTGAACAACATATATATTTGGTCTTTAGTGCCATAAACACTAATTATTTTTTCTTTGTTTTGTCCTTACTTTCAGAATTACCAGCAGAAGAAGGTGAGCTGTTTCTGTACATGTCTCGTACCTTGTCTTTGTCCTTCTCTTTGACTATGTCTCAGTCCATGTCTCGTACCCTGTGTCTGACCTTGTCTCTGTCTCTGTCCATGTTTCGTACCCTGTCTCTGACCATGTCTCTGTCCTTCTCTTTGACCATGTCTCTGTCTCTGTCCATGTTTCGTACCCTGTTTCTGACCATGTCTCTGTCCTTCTCTTTGACCATGTCTCTTTCTCTGACCATGTCTTGGTCTCTGTTCATGTCTTGTACCTGTCTCTGTCCATGTCTTGTACCCTGTCTCTGTCCATGTCTCTTTCTCTGTCCATGTCTTATACCCTGTCCCTGACCATGTCTCTGTCCATCTCTCATACCCTGTCCCTGACCATGTCTTGTCTCTGACCATGTCTCGTGCCCTGTCTCTGACGTTGTTTAGTACCCTGTCTCTGACCATGTCTCGGTCTCTGTTCATGTCTCGTACCCTGTCTCTGACCATGTCTCTGTCCATGTCTCTGACCATGTCTCGGTCTCTGTCCATGTCTTGTACTCTGTCTCTGTCCTTCTCTTTGACCATGTCTCAGTCTCGGTCCATGTCTCGTACTCTGTCCCTGACCATGTCTCTGTCCATGTCTTGTACCCTGTCTCTGGCCATGTCTCTTTCTCTGACCATGTCTCGGTCTCTGTCCATGTCTTGTACCTGTCTCTGAATATATATCTGTCCATGTCTCGTACCATGTCTCTGTCCATGTCTCTTTCTCTGACCATGTCTCGGACCCTGTCTCTGTCCATGCCTCTGTCTTTGTTTATGTCTCTTTCTCTGTCCATGTCTTGTATCCTGTTTCTGTCCATGTCTCTTTCTCTGACCCTGCTCTGTCCATGTCTTGTACTCTGTCTCTGACTATGTCTCTGTCCATGTCTCGTACCCTGTCCCTGACCATGTCTCGGTCTCTTTCCATGTCTAGTACCCTGTCTCTGACCATGTCTCTGTCCTTCTCTTTGAAAATGTTTTGGCCTCGGTCCATGTCTCGTACCCTGTCCATGGCCATGTCTCTGTCCATCTCTCGTACCCTGTGTCTGACCATGTCTCTTTCTCTGTCTATGACTCTTACCTTCTCTCTGACCATGTCTCTGTCCGCGTCTCTGTCCTTCTCTTTGACCATGTCTCTGTCCATGTCTTGTACCCTGTCTCTGACCATGTCTCGTACCCTGTCTCTGAACATGTCTCTGTCTCTGTCCATGTCTCTGTCCATATCTAGACTCTGTATATGATCATGTTGCATTAGCCTACTTTGGATTAGACTGGTTTTATCTCTGCATCACTGCCTCAATAGACATGTTAAAGTCTTTGTTCCTTTTGTCTTGTCCTCATTATGATGTCCACTCTGCAGGGAAGTCTCTGTGGGAGCTGGTCCTGGAACAGTTTGAGGACCTGTTGGTCCGAATATTGCTGCTGGCTGCATGTATTTCTTTTGTAAGTGAACAGACCTGCAACACATCTGCACTCACACACTAATCCTGTTTATTTTTAATTTGTGTAATATCTGTGAACGAGTTCTTAGTTTAGTCCTGTTCCACAGATCAACAGCTTGTATATGAACCTGATGTCTGGTTCTCCTCTGTCCTGTAGGCCCTGGCTTGGTTTGAAGAAGGAGAAGGAACCATCACAGCCTTTGTTGAACCCTTCGTCATCCTCCTCATCCTCATCGCTAATGCTATTGTGGGAGTTTGGCAGGTTTGTTTTGAGAAAAAAAAGTCATTCATAGTAACCACACTCCAAGTCATTTATTTTATCCACATTTAAACAAATACATGTTGTCTTCTTGAAAAACACTCCAAGGGAAATGAGTAATTACTAATTATTTATCAACCATAACAGAAATAGATGTATTATTCCTCTGTGGAAAACGTAGCCCCTGTCTTTGTCTTTGGACCAGTCTGCAGCTTTCAGAAACAAGAGAAAATCTAAGTGCAGTATATAACACAAGCCTTTTCCTGGACAAAAGGACCCAGATGAGAAACTGACACTCTAAAAACCCCTGCTAATAAATTTCTGTCACATTTGGACGTTTAACAAACCAACAGGCCAACTCTTCCCAAGAGAGTACGCATTGAGCATCGTCTGAAGTACGGATCAGAATTTGGGAGATTGACAACGGTAGGGATTATCGGGATGAGGTTTCCACTTCATCTCAGGACAGTGATGGATGCATTCCCTCACTCGCGCGCGCTTTAGTTGAGTTGAGTTTGTTCATAAAGGAAACAGGGATAGGACGTGCTTGTGCACGCTTTGATAAATCCTGAAGTAGAAGTGCGCAGCATTTCCTTTTTGCGCCGCCTGTGGTTTGCTTTGCTACGCTCAATGAGGCCCCAGGGAGGCGTCCAGCAGGCAGATGCCCGAGCCACCTCATTTGGCTCCTCTCAATGCAGAGGAGCAGCGACTCTACTCTGAGCCCCTCCTGGCTCACCAAGCTTTTTACCCTATGTCTAAGGGAGAACCCGGCCACCCTACGAAGAAAACTCAATTTGGCCGCTTGTATCGTGATCTCGTTCTTTTGGTCACTACCCACAGCTGGTGACCATAGGTGAGGGTAGGGACGTAGATCAACACTCAGTGACCTCAGCCCAGAGATATGAGAACCAACGCCAGGGTCCCCAGACTTGCTTCCTTGTCAGAAGACATGTGTCTTAACTGTACACACTGCTTCCCTTTCCTGAGCTGCCTGATGGTGGACCAGAGTCTTCTTGAAGCCGTCCAGAAGTCATTCTCCATGGCCTTTCCGAACTCCTCCCATGCCCGAATTTTTGCCTCAACGACCGCCGAAGCTGCGTTCCACTTAGCCTTAACACCCCATCCAAGGACTCCAAACAGGGTGGGTATGCTTAACTGCTGTTCGGTGCATAAGCAGTCAGTATCTATTGCCCTGGCCAAAGCTGAAGGAAGGCTACCCTCTCATCTACCGTGATAAACCCCCACGTACAGGCGCCAAGTCGGGGGGCAACAAGTATGCCCACACCTGCTCAGTGCCTCTCAGCAACTCCAGAACGGAACAGGGTCCAGCCCTTCTCCAGGACAGTGGTTCCAGAGCCCAAGGTGAGTCCAGCTATATCTAGCCGGAACCACTCAACCTCACGCACCAGCTAAAGCTCTTCCTCACCAGAGAGGCAACGTTTTACATCCCTAGATCTAGCTTCTGCAGCCGAAGATCAGACCGCCAGGGTCCGCACCTCTGGCCGTCGCCCAGCTCACACTGCACCGACCCCTATGGCTGACCCCTATGGCCCCCCCACCACAGAAAAACGCATCAGAGGACAGGCCATAAGTTAGGACCAGGTCCAGAGACGCACCTGAGGACAGGCCATAGGCTAGGTCTTGTCCAGGTCAGCACCAGAGGACAGGCCATAGGTTAGGACCAGGTCCAGAGGTTGATAAAATTCATCTTTAGTGTCTCTGACTGTTGGAAGCTGAGGTCAATTATGCCTCCATGTATTACATCATGGAAACTGAGGGGTAGCGACGAGAGAGTTGGTGGGCAGAGTTGCTAAAAACAAGTTACTGCTTAAATGCAGTATTATTAGAAAATGTTCTGGATTTCTATCATGTTTATAAAGCATAGTGGGAAAGTAGTTTCATAACATTTTAAGACACACAGACTACCTAATTCACAGCAGGGTTCATTTGGTTTTTGGTCCACAGGTTTTAAAAGCTTACTGGATTCTGTTTCCAGCTAAAAATCAACCATGTGAGGAAGAATCTATGGCTTCTTAATGAAAGACTGAGGCGTTATTTCCCTCCTTCAGGAACGAAATGCAGAGAATGCTATCGAGGCTTTAAAGGAGTACGAGCCTGAGATGGGAAAGGTGTACCGCCAGGACAAGAAGAGCATCCAGAGAGTCCGAGCCAGAGACATCGTTCCTGGAGACATTGTTGAAGTTGCCGGTAAGTTGAGGTCAATTGTACATCCTATTTATACATGTATTAGTCTAATTACCAATTAAAAAAAATCAGCAAACACAAGAAGGTCAAATAAAGACAGAACGTTTCTAATCCAAACAGAGAGTTCTTAAAGAAACAGTTCAACACTTCTCATCATGAAAAGTAGATTAAAATCAAGGATGGGTCAAAAAGATTTTGTTGTTGGAAATAAAGTTTTGTCTTCACGTGGAAAAAATCTGCCTGAGAAAGTCGTGTTTGTGCATGTGTAGAAAAGAATTTTCATGAGTTTTTAAAATGATTTGTATTTATTTTAAAAAAGTCGTTGTAGTTGGTGGTGGAGCTATCCACCTGGAACTTAGAGATCTCCTTAAATGACAGAGCAGCTGATTGGTCCAGATGAGAGTGGGCTCTCTGAAGCAGGTAGATGACGGCATCTAAAACCCCAAGAACATTACGATAAGTAAAACTGTCATTGGTCCTGAAAGGTGTGGACTTGCTTATTGAGTTGAGCCAATTACGGTGTCTGCAGGACTTATGACGTGAGGTGCTAGGACAGCTGGTCTGTAGACATCTGGTTTAGAGGGTTTTTAGGCCCTGGAACAGGCAGGATGGTTTCCACAGCACAGAAACTCTTTTCTGACTGAGGCTGGTGTTACAAGTGCTGAAGAATCCACCATAGTTGTTCTGTGCAGGTTTTCAGAACCCTGGAGCTAAAAACCGTCTGGACCTGCAGCCTTGTTCAAGTTCAGTTTTCCAGTTTTTCACCTGACTGCAGAAGACAGACAGGCTAGAGGTGGAGACAGAGGATGTCTCAGGAGACAGACAGGCTAGAGGTGGAAGCAGAGGACGTCTCAGGAGACAGACGGGTTATAGGTGGAAGCAGAGGTTCTACATTTATTCCGAAACCTAAAATGTTTCATTAGGAACTGCAGCACGTGTGTCATCTGTTCACCAAGTTTCTGTCAGAAAGAGAAAATCTGAACTGGGAGAAATGATGAAGTCATGAACTAACAGCGACTTGGTGGACAGAGATCTGATATGAAGTCCAGCGGCTTTATGAAGTTTCCTCTGGTCTCTGCCGTATTCTGAGTTCTACATGGTCCATTTACCAGATTAGATCCATTCACCCCAGAAGCTGGTGTTTCAGTTCTTTTTTACTACCCCAGGAATCCTGCTGGGTCCAGATCTCAGAGCAGCTGTCAGTAGTAGCTTTACTACAGCAGGACCCTGAACACATCATGGCATCATGGCTGCTGCTGCTCCGTGAACCTCCTGCACCTCCTCCTGTGCCCTGCTCTGCCAGGACCGATGGTCTAAAGGCTGATTTATGCTTACTCATCTGCGTCCGTTTAACCGCCATAGGCATGGCGTAGCTCCGCAGAGGCTCGACGCGCACTTCTTCCAGACCTGGATCTTGGGTCCTGATTTTAGAGGTCCAGGACTGGTCAGCAGAGATGTAGGTGCCTGAAACTTAAAGGTGGAGATAGTTTCCATCCGTTCTCAATTTATGAGGAGCGCGGTGTAGGCCTCTCTGTGTTTTCTGAAGTCCATGATGAGCTACTTATCTTTTAGACCTTCAGGCTCAGGTTGTTGTCCGAGCACCAGAGTGACAGCTTCTCTACTTCAGCCCTGTCTCGTCTCCATCCTGGATGAGTCCAACTATGGTGGTGTCTGCATATTGGATAATATTGGAGTGTAGAGGAGCGGTAGGGGTCGAGAAGCGGTAGGGGTCTAGGAGCGGCAGGGGCCGAGGAGCGGTAGGGGCAGAGGAGCAGTAAGTCGAGGAGCGGTAGGGGCCGAGGAGCAGTAAAGGTGGATTTATGCTTGCGCATCGTCTGCATCCACGTAATCGCCGTAGGCTCAACGTAGCTACGCCGATGCTCGACACTTTTCTCTTTTAGACCTGATGTGCACCCCAGCTACGCAGATGGTTGACGCGGAAGTACCCCCTTGTGACTGGTCAGTTTGGGATCACGTGCCGCCGAATATCTGTATCTTGTGTCTGAATTTGTGTGCTAACCACTGTTTCTAAAACAATAACCACTGGATCAAGTTGATGAGAAGCTGATCGAATTATTTATGCATTTTATTTATTTAAGCATTTTCTTCCACAAATTAATAAAAACACTGAACCATACTGGTTCATTGTTGTTTTTAAACAGAAAATACCTACCAAACTGAAGTTAATCACTAAAATAACTCTGACCTGGTGAGCTTACTGGCCGATACCATCCCTGCTGCCCCCTTCAGATTAGGAGGAGAAACTACAACATGACACCAAAACGATGCGCTTGAGTGCGAAAGCAAACTCACCAGCGTCACCTACGCTGTAGCTGGCTGCACGCAGACGCCGCTGAAGCATAAATCTGCCTTAAGAGGAGGATGAGGAGGGGAGGAGGTGGAGCCCTGTGGCTCTTGGTAGATGGTGGTCTCTGGGGTCCGGTCCGGGATAGAGACATTCTTTGAAGCCTTTGGGTGATGTGGAACAGAGTTTCTGGTGAGGGGAGAGAGCTGGGAGTTGGTCGCCAAGTTAGGCCAAGAAGTCTACCGAAAAGCTCAGTTCCTTTAACCGCAGTGGGAACGGGTCTTGAGATATGAACCAGGAGCTCCATACTGACACAGTCTCTCCACCAGCAGAGAAAAGTCTTTCTTCAGGAACTCAGAGCCAGTTTTCTTCCTCAAAATTATCAAAAGACCCCGTGTGGACTATAATCTTCGTACTATCTGGATGTGAAGACAGAATGATCTAAAGGTCTCTGCTCGCTCTCATAAGTTAACCGTTGTAAACAGTGGACCTGTGGAGCTGTAGCATCCTGGGTAGAGGACCTTTCTTTTAACATGTAGACCAAGCCCTCAATCTTATTGCTGGAAAATTAAATGATTAAAGTCATTTGACATATTTTCTTTTGAGGACAAGGACCTGTCTGTCTTTCAGCCTTCAAGCCCTCATGGATGAGCTATGTGGGTTGTACGCTGTAGATTAACTATATGTGCTGTAGATGAACTATGTGTGCTGTAGATGAACTATGTGGGTCATACGCCGTAGATGAACTATACGTGCTGTAGATGAACTGTGTGTTGTGCGCTGTAGATGAACTATACGTGCTGTAGATGAACTATGTGTGTTGTGCGCTGTAGATGAACTACGTGGGTCGTTGCTGTAGATGAACTATATGTGCTGTCGATAAACTATGTGGGTCGTACGCTGTAGATGAACTATGTGGGTCGTACGCTGTAGATGAACTATACGTGCTGTAGATGAACTATGTGTGTTGTGCGCTGTAGATGAACTATGTGCTGTAGATGAACTATATGTGCTGTAGATGAACTATGTGTGTTGTGCGCTGTAGATGAACTATGTGCTGTAGATGAACTATGTGCTGTAGATGAACTATGTGCTGTAGATGAACTATATGTGCTGTAGATGAACTATGTGGGTCGTACGCTGTAGATGAACTGTATGTGCTGTAGATGAACGATGTGTGCTGTGGATGAACTACAGTGAGGAAAATAAGTATTTGCACACCCTGCTATTTTGCAAGTTCTCCCACTTAGAAATCTTCGAGGGGTCTGAAATTTTCATCGTAGGTGCATGTCCA
>JBAMHW010000004.1:971429-983706 GCA_037177495.1 Rhadinocentrus ornatus
TAACCTTGGAAACGGTGGTCCCAGCTCTTTTCAGGTCATTGACCAGCTCCTCCTGTGTAGTTCTGGGCTGTTTCCTCACCTTTCTTAGGACCATTGACACCCCACGAGGTGAGATCTTGCAAGGAGCCCCAGTCCGAGGGAGATTGACAGTCATGTTAAGCGCCTTCCATTTTCTGAGGATTGCTCCAACAGTGGATCTTTTTTCACCATGCTGCTTGGCAATTGCTCCGCAGCCCTTTCCAGCCTTATGGAGGCCTACAATTTTTGTCTCTGGTTACTTTGTACAGCTCTTTGGTCTTGGCCATGTTATTAGTTGTAGTCTTACTGTAGATTAACTATATGTGCTGTAGATGAACTATGTGGGTCGTACGCTGTAGATGAACTATATGTGCTGTAGATAAACTATTTGCTGTAGATGAACTATGTGGATGGTTTTCCAGCTTCTGTTAGGGTGGAGGAGACTACATACACAAACTTCACCAGGTCTATACTAAATCCACTGATGAAACTTTATCTTTCTTTCTAACCCCAAGTTGGTGATAAGGTCCCAGCTGACATCAGGCTGACGTCCATCCGTTCCACCACCCTGAGGGTGGACCAGTCCATCCTGACGGGGGAGTCCCTCTCCGTTCTCAAACACACAGACCCTGTACCGGATCCCAGAGCTGTGAACCAGGACAAGAAGAACATGCTGTTTTCTGTGAGTCTCAACCACCACCTTCCTGATTCATGAGTGAAACACACATCACAGACACAGAAAGAATAAGCTGTAGAATCATCTATATTTCTGTTTCTGTCGACATGTAGACGCTGTCCTGCTGGAGTGAATGACACAGTTCCTTCTGGACCACACTCTGCTTAGATTATTCCCACATAAGCTTTGCTGCTGCCCCAAATACCCACAGAGCCAAATGTGCTGCTCAAAATAGTCCCGTTACTGGTTCAGGCCATTAAAAAGTCACATTTCTGTTTAAACTACTGGACCCTCTACAGAAATCCCTCATTTTGCCAGATGTGTTGTCCAATATATGAGGTGTGCTGTATTAATGAAGCTTGGTGGCATGAAAATGAACATGAGAGTGAAAGTCTCCAGTCGGGGAAATGTGGACCGTCTGGTGAACTGGTCTGGCTTCTCTCAGCTGTGTTGTGATACGTGTGTGGAAACTACAGGTAATTCTATCGTCTAAAAGGTGTTATTTTAACATCAACATGCCAAAACCAGCCAAGCTTCAGCCTGTCCAGTTAACAGCTGACCTGCCCTCGCACACGATTGGCCAGACACTGGGAGGAGAGGAAACTTCTCACAAATGCTGCGTTGTTTGACGCTAAGCTTAGCCTAGGCCTGTGTTTAGACCTCTCATGTCTGAGTAACTCACCTATTTATTGCTAATGCATTTCATAGGCCAACATAAATAATTTCATTCTGTTCCTCCAGTGTCTCCTCGTGGCCTGGAGACAACAGACTCTGCCTCCTTCTCTATAATAATAATAACAACATTAATACTACTACTAATAATAATATTAATAAAGTAAATTTAAGCTTTTTGATCAGACACCATTGTGTGCTAACCTGAATATTACTGACTTGATGTGGCCTCACACAGTGATTGAAACCAGAAAGGAACCCAGCGGGGTGGTATCCTGCTGGGCTAGAGACAAACAGGAGCATAAACTGTTGTTTTTTTTTCTGCCCAGGGTACCAACATCGCAGCAGGCCGAGCCATTGGGGTTGTCGTAGCAACAGGAGTGCAGACGGAGATCGGGAAAATCCGAGATGAGATGGCATCCACCGACCCAGAAAGAACCCCATTACAACAGAAACTGGATCAGTTTGGAGAACAGCTGTCAAAGGTTTGTGTGTAATCTGCTGTCACCCTAACTGGTGGAATAAAGCTGCAGACTGATGCTTCCCGCTGTTACCTGCAGGTCATCAGTGTGATCTGTGTGGCCGTGTGGGCCATCAATGTGGGACATTTTAATGACCCGGTCCATGGAGGCAGCTGGTTCAGAGGAGCTGTTTACTATTTCAAGATTGCTGTTGCACTGGCTGTAGCTGCCATACCAGAAGGTAAAGTGTGTTATGTACTTGTCTGATGCAAGCTTCACTTCTTCTTCACACTGTATGCCTCAATGTTTTCACTACTGGAGGAATTTCTGTGCTTTTGTAACACAAGCCATGCAGGTATTTACTGAAAACCGGGTCAGGAAACAGTCATTGCCCCTTTATGTTATTCACAACTAAATGATATACAGCAGGTTGTGAAGCAGCTTCCTCCTCCCTCTCAGGACTCCCAGCAGTCATTACCACCTGCTTGGCTCTGGGTACCAGAAGGATGGCCAGGAAGAACGCAATTGTCCGGAGTCTGCCGTCGGTGGAGACGCTGGGCTGCACCTCTGTTATCTGCTCCGATAAAACAGGAACACTGACTACCAACCAGATGTCTGTCTGCAGGGTGGGTTGATCACATTCAGCATGTTTTACCAGCTCTGTGGGCTAATCTGACCTCTTTGGCTGCTGTGTCATGATTGGGATGCTAATGATTAGTCACGCTAACATTAGACTAACACAAGAGATCTTAGACTGTGCCCGACAAAGCTTCCATCTATACTAAGAGTCCTCTTTACTAGGACCACCTTCTGGTACCGGGTTATCCTCTTTACCAGGACCACCTTCTAGTACCAGGTCAGACCCCCTTTTTAATCCTATGTGTGATAGATGGAAGCAGGTGTAGGAAACCTTCCTCAGAGGTTTTGCTCCATATTGACATGACAGCATCACACATTTGCTGGAGGTTTGTCGGCTGCATCCATGATTAGAACCTCCCGTTCCACCTCAGCCATGACGAGAACCTCCCATTCCACCGCATCCATGACGAGAACCTCCGGTTCCACCTCATCCATGATGAGAATCTCCCTTTCTACCGCATCCATGACTAGAACCTCCCGTTCCACCGCATCCATGACGAGAATCTCCTGTTCCACCTCATCCATGACAAGAATCTCTTTTGTTTACTCCATCAGCTGAAGTCCAGGCCTTCTTTGTTCTCCATCTGTGTTCAAGTTAAAGTGGGATGACTTTTTTCACTGACGTTGAAATGAGAATTCCTGCAGTAGTTTCCCAGTAGAAGATGTTATTCCTCTGAATCATGGTGATCTTTTAAGGCGGATTTATGCTTGCGCGGCGTCTGTGTCCGCGTAACCGCCGTAGGCTCAGCATAGCTACGCAGAGGCTCGACGCACACCTCTTCCAAACCTGATGTGCACCCCTGCTACGCAGACGGTTACGCAGAGGTTCTACCTTGTGATTGGTCAGTTTGCAATCACGTGTTGCCGGATAGCTGGATCTTGTGGCTGAATTTGTGTGGCAACCACTTTTTCTAAAAACAATAACCAGCGGATCAAGTTGATGAGAGGCTGATCGAATTATTTATTCAATTTCTTCCACAAACTAATAAAGACACTGAACCATACTGGACGCCATTGTTGTTTTAAAACAGAAAATACCTATCGAACTGAAGTTAATCATCAAAATAACTCCGACCTGGTGAGTTTGCCGGCCAATACCACCCCTGCTGCCACCTTCAGGTTAGGAGGAGAAACTGCAATATGACACCAAAACGACATGCACCCCCTACGCCCCTAGTGCGAAAGCAAACTCACCAGCGTCACCTACGCCATAGCCAGCTGCCGCAGACGCCGCGCAAGCATAAATCCGCCTTTAGTGAGGAAGCAGCTGGAAACAAATATGGGAAAGGAGGAAGAATATTTGTGTTATTATTGCAACTCAAATAAACAGGATGCTGAATATGACACAAATGCAGTTTTCTCTCATTAGCATTCCTCTATTTGCTTGCCAAAGAAAAGGTACAACCCTAAATCTGAGAATGTTTGGACACTATTTGAAATTTAAATAGAGTTCAATGATTTCCAGAATCTCATCAGGTCATATTTTATTGCCAGGAGAAGATCAACAACATGTCAGATGATGAAACTGAGACATTCTACCATGTGACGGAAAATATGAGCCTATAGTGTATCTGATGCAGCAACACGTCTAAAAAAAGTAGTTCCAGAGTGATGTTCAGCACTGTGTAAAAAGTAGTTTTAGGGCGATGTGTAGCACGGTGTACAAAGTAGTTCCAGAGCGATGTTCAGCATTGTGTAGCATCCCCTCCTCTTCTAACAACTGTCTGGAAATGTCTGGGAAGTGAGGAGACCAGTTGCTGGAGTTTTAGGAGAGGAATGTTGTCCCATTCTTGCAGTGTTGTCTGAGGGCTTCAAGATCGCCAGCATGCAGCCTTGTCTCATGCACACAGAGATTCCTCCTGATTCTCTTAATCTACTGATGATATTCTACACTGTAGATGGTGGATCTTCAAAGTCTGAGGAACATTTTTTTTAAATTGTTCCAGTGTTAGATCCAGTGTATCAGATTGGTAAACCTCTGTCCATCTTTCCATCTAAGAGACTCTGCCTCTCTGAAATTTCGTTTTATACCCAGTCATGTTACTGACCTGTTACCAGTTAACCTGGTTAGTTGTCAAATGCTCTTCCCGGTGTTTCTGGTTAGTACCAGTTACCATCATCTGACATGTTGTTTTTCGCTCTACTGGGGATAAAATATGTTGATGAGATTTAGAAATCATTGCATTCTGCTTATATTTTACACTGTGTGCCAACCTTATTTGAATTGGGGTTGTATCTTTTGGTATTCTTGCAGTTCTTGCAGAAATCGGTACAGATCTGAAAGTCCAGCTGCAGGTGTTCACAGCTAAAGCAGACGGAACCTTCCTGCCTGTGCTGGTAGCTCAGCCACCTCCATCCCGGCTCATCTGCTTCTTGTGGGATTTAAACAGTCCTGTTATTGATGCCTGATGTGTCATGACTCCTCTCTGACTCTTTCAGACATGTTGAAATCTCAGATCAGATTAAATCACCACACATACAACCTGCAGATGTAGACGTCTCAGTAAGGACTGATCAGTACGGCTCAGTAACACAGAGGCAACTTCACAAGCTTCTTCTGTCATGACTGAACTAACCAGCTACTCTAATGTTTAGATGTTTGTGGTAGATAGCATGTCAGGAGAGCGCTGCAGCCTGAACGAGTTCACAGTGACTGGATCTACGTATGCACCTGAAGGGGAAGTGTGAGTGTCTATTTACTTTAACTGTCACAGCGATGGATGTTTGTAAAAAACAACCAAATCAATACGTAAAGATAACTGATCTGTTTGTTCTATTTTCCCTTCTATTTGTCCTCCATTTTACTCTGTCCTGGTCTTCCCAGCTACAAGGATGACTCGCTGGTAAAGTGCAGCCAGTATGAGGGCCTGGTGGAGATGGCCTCCATCTGTGCATTATGCAATGACTCATCACTGGACTACAACGAGGTAAGAAATGCAAACAGGGCTAAGGCAGCTGCTCAGAGCAGCACTGATTCCCATATATGGTCCTGAAATCAGTTTCCCTTCTAAGCTGGTGAGGAACGAGTCATCATTGCTGTCCTCTGGTTTTTGTGTGATCCAGGCAAAGGGTGTGTATGAGAAGGTCGGGGAGGCAACGGAGACTGCCCTCTGCTGTCTGGTGGAGAAAATGAACGTGTTTGATACCGACCTGAGAGGTCTGAGTCCTGCAGAGAGAGCCACCGCCTGCTGTAGCGTAAGTGGTTCATGTGTAAATCATGCCTGACCGTGGTCAGTGGGTCATTCATGTCAAAACATGTTTCTTTAAGTTCCAAGTTGAAGGTAAGAAATGGAGGAAAGAAAGTTGCCACAGCTTGACTTCTGATTCAATTCAATTCAGTGTCTTGGCTGTCATTGTACAGGTACAATGAATTTAAGAAAATGCCAATCTTTACGGTGTCGAATAATAAATAAGTAAATTTAAAAACAATGCTAAAGTAGATATAAAAACAGCACACAAACATGAACATTCTGCAGATGTTGCACCGAGAATCTTGTTTCCAAAGAAAATGTTCAGATTTTGTTAAGTGTAGATATTGCTCTGGCATAGAAACTTCTTCAGCCTGCTAGTCCGAGCTTTTAATGACCTGAAAAGTGTGCCTGAAGTGGAGTGAGTGGGGGTGCTGCTCCAGGTTGGTTAGTGCAGCATGGAGAGATGTGGCTATGGCATCCTCTGTGGACCTGTTAGCTCTATAGGCAAATCGATGGAAGTTTTGAAATGATATGGGTCCGGACCACCTTCTCGAAGCACTTCGTAATGATAGGTGTAAGTGCTACTGGACGGTAGTCGTTCGACTACTGATGGGTTTTTTCTTCAGGATTGGGACTATTGTAGAGACCTTCAGGCAGCAGGGAACCCTAGCTTCAGTCAGGGACCGCCAGTTGATACGTGCAGTCCCTCCACACCTGTCCTGAGACACCATCGGGTCCTGCAACTTTTCTCCAGTTCACAGCCCTGAGCGTGCACCTTACCTCATGCTCCTCAACGGTGAGGACGTGGCTGCCATGGGCTGGTGGGTGTAGCCTGTAATGAGTGCAGCTCAGCGTTCAAAGAGGAACGGGATGTGTAACTAATGGTGTCATCAGCATATAAGAGGCAGAGGGGCTGAAGGAAGGACCTCTACCCTCACCGACTGACTCTGGAACCAATCCAGGAGCTCTCAGAGTCCTATGTCTCCCAGCGCATTAATAGGATACATATAAATATTCACAAGTAGTTTCACAGTAAAGCAAAATAAACATATTAAACATGGGAAAAAACTGCCTTTTGCAAAAGCCTTTACCAGATCAACAGATGCAGCCATGCAGTATTCCTTTCTATCATGGGCACATATGATGTTAAGAACTTACTAACCCTGCGATGACCAGAGGCTTGTACGGAGCTGGATTTACCTGGAGTCTTATGTACTACGAAGCTGGTTCACTCAATTAAAATAAATGTTGAAAGGATTAAAACTACAAGAGTAGTGAGTACACTTTCAAGTCATGGATTGAATGAACTTGTTGATTGCATGAAACATGTGCATTATCTGGACAATACTTAAAATGATGAAATGTACTTTAGACGAAGGAAGCCTTCTTCTGTTAGAGCACAGAAAAGCTTTAAAAGTTTATTGCCCTTCTGGAATGTTAACATAAGTTCTGGTAGATTTCCAGATGATCTGTCTTGGTCCCAGTAGAGATTAGACCTGTGGGGTGTTAGCTTATCAGCTTGAGAAATTGTAAGTTTTAAAAGTGGAGGACAGTTCCAGGTCACAAGTCCCAAAATCCATCTGTAAGCAACAAAGCATTTGCTCGTTTTAGTCATGTCATATGACGGACTTCTAGGATTAATTAAGGAACTTCCCAGATCCTGAGTTTATGAAAAGAGTTTTCTTCATTTCTGTTTTAATAGGCAACAGAAAGACTGACACATGTTCAGAGAAGCCAGATTCACCCGACACATACTATACATTTATCACATCTTGTGTTCTTTCCTCATCGGCCTCAGCCTGCCCAGAACAACACCTGGACAGGTAACGTTGTTAGCACACTGAAGATAGCTTTGCTAAAGGTCCAAAACAGAGTTTTTAGCAGGAAGCTGGTCAGACAGAGAAAATGATGGCTTGTTCTTATAAAAGCAACCCCTCCAGACTTCAGCTCTGTGGGTGGAGCTAAATCACATCAGAAAGGTGGAGGAGTGGCTGTTTGCTTTAATGACTCAAATGCAGCAGATAGAAAAACGTTTTGACTCTCCAGATGACCTCCCCCTCTTGTGTGGTACTCCTTGACTTCTACAGGCCACCGAAACACTGAATGTTTCTGATGACGTGGCTGAGCTGCTTCAGGAATCTGTGTTGACTCTGGCTGTGTAGTTATTGTTGGTGATTCCAACATTCATGCTGAGAACTGTGTTCTGGATAACTTTGGTCTACCTCAGCATGTGGAACAGAGGACCCTGTCTGGATCTAGTCATCTCTAAAGGTCTGAATATTTCCCAGGCTGTGGTGATGGATGTTGCTCTGTCTGATGATTCCTGGGCTTTCTCTGAGATGCTGTCACTGTAAATAAAAAGCCCAAGGTTATCAAGAAACGGAACATTGGTAAAAATACCACTGAAATGTTTCTACCAGCTTTCTCTCCATCACCCCCCTCCCCCGGCCTTTAGCTGATGAGCTTGTGTATCATTTAAATGGTAAAATTACAGCATTATTGATGTCATTGCTCCCACCAAGGTGGAAGTTATCGCTGCCAAAAAGAGAGCTCCATGGAAAAATGCCGTGCTGGTAAGAGCTGAACAACCAGAATGTGGAAAAGCTGAAGTGGTGGAAAACAAAGCTGCATGTTCACAATGAGATCTATAAAGAGAGACAGGATTTATAATCTGGAGCTGAGAAATGCAAGCAGGGAACATTGAGTCCGAGTGGGCTGTGTTCCGTGCTTCTATTGTCGAGGCGGCCAGATGCAGCTGTGGCCGTAAGGTCGTCGTTGCCTGTCATGGCGGTAACCCCCGAACTCGTTGGTGGACACCAGCAGTAAGGGATGCCGTCAAGCTGAAGAAGGAGTGCTATCAGGCCTTTTTTGCCTGTGGGACTCCAGAGGCAGCTGATGGGTATCGGCAGGCTAAGTGGAATGCAGCTTCGGCGGTCATTGAGGCAAAAAACTTGTGCATGGGAGGAGCTTGGAGAGGCCATGGGGTTGAATATCCCATTAATTAATATTGCGCTATCTCACAAATTTATGCATTAACAGAGCAGTTTTTCTGCCAGCATTCCTTCCTGGCTGTTGTTATGGCAACAGCGTTGCTTCTGGCCTGGAGGATGTGTTTAACGCTACATACTTGTGAAGAATAATTGTCTGCTTCTCCATGGGGAAGTAGCAGCTCTGCAGGGTTTCTCCATGTTAGTGATTGGTCAGATGCTGCAGACTCCACCCCTTTTATGTGAGCGTGCTCTGATCAAGATGGAAAACCCTGTATTGAATTACCAAGTTGCTAACCAGCTTCCTAGTACCACTTATCCAAAACGCAAGCGTACATGTCAGCGTGCCACTATGTTTAAATATGTGTAAATACTTGCTGCAAACGATGAAAGCATGACGCGGCCAAAACGCTCAATACTGCAGGTCACCACTAGGGGAAGCACGCAGCACTTGGACTTTGAAATAGTGAAAAGTCAATCTACCAGTCACATTGTATTTCCAGAGCATCAAACTACAAAACGCATCCAATCTGTTGCCAACTGTTAAGCCGCGAGTGTTTATCACTGTGCAACAGGCAGGAAAAATCATACAGATGCTGGAAGTTCTGAGACGGTCTAAGAGACGGTCTTACATCGGGCCTATCTTTGACACGTTACCTCACGTCAACAACAGCGGCCTACTGCCAAACGAACGCTAGGAATGCGTGGCAGCCTTGAGATGTACGCTGACGTGTCGCTAACAGCAAATATAGCCAAGCCCTCAGTCAATCCAGATAACAGAAAGATATCCAGGTATATCGTACAGGCCTCAGATCTGAAACCGGATTGAAACTGGTTAAGAATATTATGAGTCTCCAAATGGATCATGAGACGCTTGTAGACCAGCTTCTCTAGTATCTTACAGAGACAGGGTAGGATATAAATGGGTCTGTAGCAATTTAAGTCTGAGTTATCGCCCCCTTTGAAGAGTAGGACGACAGCAGCAGATTTCCAGTCCTATGGAAGGACACCGATTTGAAGAGGAAGGTTGAAAATCCAGGAAATTTGGTCCTACAAACTTCTTTTCTTGTCTTTTTACCTTCAGGTGATCAAGCAGCTGATGAGGAAGGAGTTGACGCTGGAGTTTTCCAGAGACAGGAAGTCCATGTCCGTCTTCTGTTCGTCCACTAAACACAGCAGTTCCACGTCTGGAGCCAAGATGTTTGTTAAGGTCAGTGTTACGCCATGCGACACTTTCTGGCTGTTTGGACAGTCATGTCCTCAGCTTGTCATGTGTTGTTTCTCAGGGAGCTCCAGAGAGCGTGTTGGAGCGCTGTAACTACGTCCGTGTCAGTGGCTCTGCCCGTGTGCTGCTAAGCCCAGCTGTTCGAGAGCTGCTTCTGTCCACGGTTCGGGAGTGGGGGTCAGGACGAGACACGCTGCGTTGCCTTGCCATGGCAACCAGGGACACGCCCCCAGACATCCACGTCCTCAACCTGGAGAACTCTACAACGTTTGCTGAGTATGAGGTAATGATGATGACTACAGACGTGGATGTTTTGTTTTCAGTCATGATATTAACTCCTTTACGAGGGAATTTAACCAAACAGTGTGATGTCTGAACCTCTTCCTGTCTACCCTCTCTCTGTCTCTGGTACCCTCCAGTCCGACCTGACCTTTGTAGGCTGCGTTGGGATGTTGGACCCCCCAAGGAAAGAGGTGCTGGGTGCAGTACGAATGTGCCGGCAGGCTGGCATTCGAGTCATCATGATCACAGGTAAGCCTGCGCCCGTACTAAACACAACCAACCCTACATCTGCAGAATCAGTGGCTTTCAGCTGCTTGGTCAGGTCACTAGCAAATGCTTTTGAATCAGATAGAAAAGCTAATATCTGGAGCTAAAGAGAGAAACTGGTTCTGCTTTAGTCCCAGCTGCTGGAACGTAGTCTTCATGCTGAGTCTTTCTGGTTAAAATCCACCTTATGAACACTTAACTCAAGTTGTAGAACAGCAGTCCAAAGACCTGTGGTGGACATCAGTCACCAGCAAGATAATTCAACCCCTGTTGCATGGGGGAACCAGGGCTACGTAGACTGAATCGCTGCTGGTTGCCGCCACACAGACTGCCTACTGAGAAGACTGATGTCTCATGATGAGTCTGAGAGTTTGAGCCGATCTAAACAATAGAAATAAATATCTGAAACAAGGAAGGATGTTGTGATGTTATTGTAGAGTTCATGTTCACAGATTACATTCAATAATTACCTGGATGGATGGATGGACGGACAGATGGATGGATGGATGGATGGATGATGGGTGAATGAATGAATGGATGGATGATGTAGAAATGAATGAATGGATGGTGGATGGATGGATGGATGATGTATGGATGGATGGTTGATGGATAGGTGGATGGATGGATGATGGGTGAATGAATGGATGGATGGATGCATAGATTGATGATGGAGGAATGAATGAATGGATGGATGGATGCATAGCATCTCTATGTACCCATCTGCGTACCCGTCTGCGTACCGATCTGCGGCCTGTGTACCAATCTGTGGTCTACATGAAGATCTGCAGTCTACGTAAAGATCTGTGCTCTATTTACCAATCTGGTCTACGTATCGATCTATGCTATACATCTGTGGTATACGTACCGATCTGTCCGACAGTCCCAACGTGTGGAGCTTTTTCCACACACAGCAGCTTTCTGTTTCTCCAGGTGACAACAAAGGGACGGCGCTGTCCATCTGCAGGAGGGTGGGCATCATCACGGAGCAGGAGGAGGAGCAGGAGGGTGCGGGCGTCATCGGCGGGCTGACAGGGCGAGAGTTTGATGAGCTGCCACCTCACCTGCAGCGTCAGGCCTGCCAGACTGCGCGCTGCTTCGCTCGGGTGGAACCGGCACACAAGAGCCGCATCGTGGAGTATCTGCAGAGCCTGAACGACATCACCGCCATGGTGAGGGGCTTTTTCATAGTTAACACAACAGGTAGATTCTCTTTATCTTAGGTGCACACATGGACTGCCAGGTGTTCTCTTTTAACACCAGAAGTCCCAGGATTTTCAGTTTCTCCTGCCACCCCCCCTCCTCCTACTACACTTAATCACCTCACTTAATGACCTGTTGTTTTTTGAAATCAGGTACTCAGGCAAGTTTTCGAACCCAACCTTTTTAACTCCCATGTTTTCCTGATGGGAGTCCACCACACTTGGGGCTCTGCCTGCTCGGTCTGCAGGGTTGCTGTTGCCCTGGTGATCACCCTGTCCGGATGGCTGGAGGTCCTGCACTGCCGCCCTATGCACGTCTTGCTGTGGTCATGGGTGGGGAGGCTCTGGGTGTGGATAGATCCACAAAATATTGTTTCCTCACAGCAGCATCAAGCCAGATGTTTGTTTTCTTAGTTTTCTGATTCAGATTCAACTTTATTGTCATTGCGCATGTCACAGGTACAAGGCATTTACCTACATTCAATCAAGAGACAGAAACAGGGAGTTACAGTTCTTGTTTGGGTGGAACAGAGAGAGGCGGGGGGGGGGGGGGGGGGGGGGGGGGGTTTTTTACAGTTTTAGGTGGTTTGGTGGTGGGGGAGGAAACGGTGTGGAAGAAAAATTTCACCAACCCTCCTTGGGTTTCTCCCACCACAGTTT
>JBAMHW010000004.1:998613-1009386 GCA_037177495.1 Rhadinocentrus ornatus
CCGTTCCACCACATTCTAAAGCTGCTCTACTGGACTGAGATCTGGTGACTGTGGAGGCCGTTGGAGTCCAGTGAACTGGTCGTCATGTTCTAGAAAGCAGGTGGAGATGATCTGAGCTTTGTGTCATGGTGCATTATCCTGCTGGAAGTAGACATCATTACAATCCTGGTCCAGACAACTGCTGCTCGCTGGATATTTTCTCTTCTTCAGACCATTCTCTAGAAACCCTAGAGATGGTTATGGGTAAAAATCCCAGTAAACACTCAGACCAAATCCATCCTGAAGCTCAGGTTGAACTTCAGCAAGTCGTCTTCACCACTTCTACATGACTACATGCTGCCCTGTGATTGGCTTGTTGGATACTAGTGTAAACAGGAAGTAGATCAGGTGGAGCTGATGAAATAAACAGTGAGTGCGTGTCCTGAAATTCTGTTAACTGCTGATCAATGTTCCACCCACAGCTGCCATGGCTCCCAGCTTGGCCCAGGCTTACAGGAGGAGGTGGTGGATGGCAGTCACAGCCATCATGGAGAACTTGTTCTTCTCTGCAGTTCTGCTGGGCTGGGCCTCTCTGCTCATCATGCTGAAGAACGAAGGCTTCTACTCTCACCTTTGCATCGGTAAAACTACTACCCTACATTTCCTGCTGGTTCAAACACAGATTTATATGTGGACATTACATCTATATTGAGTAAAAAGTGCAGGATCTACCAGAACCAAAGTCCATGATGCAGATCCATACATGTACAGGCGCATTCCAACAGAGACGTTCTAAGAACTCAGTTCTTAGAACTGCCCTAGTTCCATGAATGGGCCTTCGCCAGGGGAACTGTTTCATGTTGCATTTGCACGTGAGTTGGGGGCGATAGCGGGCCCGATGCGATGCAACCCTCTGAGACAGTGACGTGTGGCTGTTGGGCCACACAACAACAAAACAAAACCAACGCAAAATAACAAGAGCACACCATCAAGCTAAAATGGATTATGAAGAGATCGCCGTGTTCATGCTCTGCCTCTTCAAAAGATGTCCTGGGTGGCATCGATGGCCAAAAGAGATTTGACCTCCTCGTTGGTCCATTTGTCGCTGGCTTTGTCCATTGTCGTGTTGTTGTCTGTGGCTGAAACCGCAGCAGGAACAGTGAATTTTTAAAAATGCCAGGGTCACAAGAAGCAGAAGTAAATAAGCAGAACTCCGGTAAGGGGCGTATGGATGACCTAACACCTACGTCATGAGGGTTCCGATGGATGTGAAAGACCCTGCCTCGGAGCAGGAGCTAAAATGGTTATAGGAACGGAGGGTCTTTAGCCTTTGAGCCTATATGTCGGAATGCACGAAAAAAACAGCCTGGTTCCTGAAAAGGTTATAGGAACTGCAAAAGGTTCCTACAGTCGGAAAGGGGCTAATGTCATTCTCCTCCTGAGAATCAAACAACAAAGATGGCAGCATGTGTCAGGGATATAAGATCAGCTTTAAATGTGACTTTATTGGACATTTGTATTTTCAGTGCTGCTGCAAACCTGAATCAGAGTGTTTCTGATTCTTGTTGCATCTTGGTTGTCTTTTACAATTTCCCTCTGGGATTTAACTATTTTCTTTCCTAAGTCCCTAACAGTAGCTCCTGCTACCTTTTCTAAACCTCAAAACTATTTTCCGTGTGTTCTAATGCATGGAGAACAGATATTACAGAACTTTCTCCTTATTTGAGTCTTTCCTCGCTCCTTTAGGACATAGTCGTCTTTAGTAGGCCAGAAGTTTATGCATGAAAATCTCCCATCAGTGTAAGGATGCCATCATAAAGCAGTTACAATCTCTTTACATGCTGAGATGCAACAGCAGTCACACTCAGAACATCCCAGCTGGTTTCATGTTTATGAAGGTTGTCCACGTTCTCCACCCAATCCAGAAAACGAGACTTTGGATGCCAACAGGACTTCCACAGAGAGCAGTGGTTGGAGAAGCTGTGTGGAGCAAGAGGAGGTGTTAAATCTAGGCTTCACTATTGGTTCCTTCCTTCTAAGTGCAGCCACGCTGCCTCTGGGAATCTTGATGGATAAATATGGACCACGCCCAATCAGACTCATTGGCAGGTATGAGACTTGATCACATCTCACTCTGTTTAACTGCAAGCTCAGTTCTCATTAGATGAAGTATCTAAAGCTTTTTTGGTAGAATATTTGTATTTTTGGTGCAGCAAACCAACATCACAGCTTTGTGTAAGTAAGGTGGGATTCTTGTTGCCCTTAGCAACACCCCCACGAGCTTTACTTGAGTTCGCCACTCTTTTCCATGATTTCTTGTCCAAGCAAATAGACTTTGGAAAACCCAGTAGGACATCATTTTCTGAGATTTCGTCCATTTCTCGTGTCACCGTGGCTTTATCAGACTGATCTTCTGTTTACAAACCATACCCATTTTCTGCCATTCCCTGTTTCACTTCATTAAAATCTAGAGAGGAGACCTCATTTACAGAGCCAGACTTTTTTAGCCCTCTGCGTGTATAATGTTATTGCTTTGGTTTACATTACTGTTGTTTTTGTTTTTTGCCTTTTCCATCCTGTTCCGACTTCTTCTGATGTGATCCATCTTTTCATTGTAATTTTGGATTATTGGGACAGAAATGCCAGTATGTGTCTTGGTATGTTTCAGTTCATGCTTTGCAGCTTCCTGTGCGATGATGGCGGCGGCTGCATGTGACCCTGCAGGTGAGCCTGAACCAACCACTGGCATAGACCCAATTAAGCCACAGCCAGATGTCTCCACTCACATACAGCCAGCCAGCCAGTCTGCAGTTCACTTACAGTTACTGTAAGACATTTTACCCCCTAATATAGACATTAAACATGGGGACACATCAACATCTGTCCATCAGACAGGACAAAAGAACAATGAACCACTTTGTAAACAGGTAACTGTCACAGTGATCAGCTCAGCTGACATAGCCTGAGGTTAGAGAGTGGAAAAGATAAGGACCACAAGTTGTAGAGACTCTTTCCGAGACTAAAGCTGAAAGTGTTTTTCATTTATTCCATCAGTGCTCTCTGTCCTCATCTTCTTTGCTGTCTCCTTTAATGGCTTTGGAGGAATCTGCCTGACCTTCACCTCACTCACAGTGAGATTCCTACTCACACATGCACTCACACCGTCTGCACTAACTAGCGTACATGATATCTTAAATCAGGGGTGTCCAGCTCTGCTCCTCCATGTTGACCCATTAGTCCAGTTCAGCTGTACTGCATGTATGTTCCAGCTCATAGTTTTACAGTATTGGTAGAGTCCTGCTGCTTTATTTATTTGTTGATTAATTTATTTGTGTAACTGTGACTTTGTACATTAGATTAGATTGTAAAGTCATCTTCAAAACACTCTGGATATATGGGTAATTTATAAGCATGTTCCAATCATATTCATTACTTTGAGGTTCAGATTAATCAGGCCATTACTCGTTAGTGGTAATACCTAAAAAAAATGTTTTCTGTTGTGTGTGTGTGTGGGGACATCAGTGTCCATGTGGTCGATGATGGAGTGGAGAGACTGGCAGGAATGGCCTCACTGGTCTAAACCAGGGCAATGTGTTGTTATTAGACTTTTGTTGGAGTTGTGAATTGTTCATTACTAACACTGTATTCCAGCATAGAGTGGTCCATTTATGTACCTAGCACCATGCCACTTGAGGCCAAACGTCAATGAGCAGTTGAATCGTCAGACACTTGGCTGTAGGACCTAGACACATTGTTTAACTTTCCAGCAAAGAAGAAGAAAAAAGGCTTCAGGAGATAGAAACTATTGTTTCGTCATAAGAATAATGGGCCAAGTCTTTACCTGTGTGGATTTATTGAGGGGTCGTAGAAGTTTGACCACCTAGTCTCCATGTGTTTTGTAGATCTGAAGAAGGCTTATGACCAGTAAATTAGTAGTTTCTCCAGTTTCTCATGTTTATTTTTCCTGATATCTTCATGGTTGGGGATGTCTACATCCATCACTACGGTTTTCCTTTGCTGCTTATCCATGATCACAATTTCTGGTTGGTTGGCCACCACCATTTTGTCTGTATCTGGAAGTCTCACAGGGTCTTAGCCCTCTCATTCTCCTCCACCTTGGGAGGTGTTTCCCATCGTGACCTAGGGGTCTCCAGAGTCTCTAGGGGTCTCTAGTCCATATTCTGCATAGGTGTTTCTGTACACTATGCCGGCTACTTGGTTATGGCATTCCATGTATTCTTTGCCTGCCAGTATCCTGCACCCTGCTGTGAGGTGATGGATTGTTTCAGGGGCCTCTTTGCACAGCCTGCACCTGGGGTCCTGCCTGGTGTGGTAGATCTGGGGTCCTGCCTGGTGTGGTAGACCTGGGGTCCTGTCTCCATGTCTCACTCACTCTTAACTGTGTTGATCCATTTGCCCACTTATCTTAACCACTATGATGCCCAACAGGAGCTTTCATGTTGTGGAGAGACAGGTTATTGGCTAATATTTGGATAGGACTACTCCCTTCAGGGGATCTTTCCGTATCAGGACTGTCCGTCCCTTGGTCAGCCTATCAGGGTGGTTCCCACATCCCTCAGCAGTTGGTTCATTTGTGCCGCTAGGTGCTTATGCAGTGAAGTTAGAGTCTTTAACCAGTAGACATGGATCATGTCCGGGCCAGGTGCTGTCCAGTTCTTCATACCTGAGACTCTTTGCTGGATGTCTGTCACTGTGACGGTAACGGGACCTTGTTCAGAAAGGGAGCTGTGGTCCACTCTTAGATCTTTTAACCACTGTGCTTCACTGTTACGTGATGCCTCCTTCCCCCATTTGTTTTTCCAGTATTGTTCAGCCTCCAGCCTTGGTGGGTTAATGTGTGTGGTATTACCTTGCCACTGAGAGTACTTTAGCTGGGTTAGTGGAGAGCAGCAGGTTAATTTTCTTGGCCTCTATTTCTCTTGTGTATCTCCTCAGTCATGCAGCCAATGCTTGGAGTCTTTGGTGAAGCAGACATGGGACTTTGCTGGAACTAGCAGAGCTGTGTGGTGTTTTTGCTAAAACTGGTAGCTAATTAAGCCACCACTAAACAGAAAATTTCTCACAGTTCCTCGATGTCCAAGTCAGGCACCCATGGGACCAGGCCATTATCCCTCCCCCTAAAACAGCAAACAAAGTTTAGCATATTTTTTTTTTGTGCAGTATGTCAGGATGGTTGCAGATGGGTGTACTCCTACATGGGAAGAGTGAAGGCTTGGTTATTTTGAGGAATTCCCACCAGGCTGTCAGAGAGGAGCTGATTTGGATGTTTTTGAAACAGTTATGATGTCTGATATTTTGGCTAATAAATGGCAATTTTGTAATTTCCAGATTCTCACAAAGTGCTTGTTCTACATCTGATGGTTCATCTAATGGGTGAGATTTGCACCATTATGAGTTATTCTCTAAGCTATTGACCAAGAAATATTATTGAAAGCTGGGTAGATCTAGTCCTCTGGTATTTCCAGTTTTCTGTAGAGTTTTAAGCTAACCTTGTGGTGGATTGTTCTTCCAAAGAAATTTAGAAATGTAAAAGTCCAGTGACTTAAACCATGTAGGGGAAGATATTGTGGGTATCATGGAGAAGAGGTCTTTTTAATTTTTTTTGGTAAAAGCATCATTTAATTGTAAATAAATTTGGGAGGGGAGTTCCACCATGTGAGATTATCCTCTATAGATTTAAAAAGCTGAATAAAGTTTAGTTTTGTTTGCTCTCACACCCTGGGAGAAATGTTTATACCAGGTATCTTATACCACCTGCCTGTAATGTGGTAGTGGGAATGTTCTGGAAATGACAGTTAACAGTTAAACTGTGGGCTTGGACCAATTTAAGTAATCTGAGAATAAAGAGAATTTATTGAGTGTGATGGTCTGTGATAGAGATGTTGGTGAGTTCTGAAAGAAAAAGTAATACATCCTCAGCATAAAGGCTTATCTCATGCTCTATATTTTTCCCTGGATGCCTTTAGTACCTTTATTTTTCCTGAGAGCAGCTGCCAGAGGATCAAAAAAAATATTAAAGAGCGAAGGGGAGGTGGACAACCCTGTCTGGTGCCTCTTTGCAGACTCATTCATTTCTCCTCACACAGGCTTTGGGAGAGCTATATAATAGTTTTATCCGGTCCATAAATGATGACCCAAATCCGCATTTGTGTAAATTTTCTTATAAAATTTCCAGTTTACCCTGTCAAATGCTTTTTCTGCATCTAATGAACTAATTGTCTCTGAATCCTTGATGGTGGAGTCTATGATGTTAATCAGTGTGAATGTGTTAATGGAAGATTGTCGACCGTTATGAACCCAGTTTGGTCAGGATGTATAATGGAAGAGGTTATCTGACTAGAAAGAGCATTGCTGATTATTTTGAGATCTACATGTATGACTGATATTGATCGATAGCTGGATGGCACACACAGAAGTAACTCTACAAGTCAGATATGAAACCAAAACTTTGAATGAGTTATAGTTTATTTATAAGCATTTCATTAGATTTAAGATTCAAAGTGTTTGTCATTTTCCCAGTAAGGAAACAAGTTTCCCTGAACAATAAAATTCTTACTTTGCCATCTAGATTGAATGCCATAAAGATTATAAAATAGAAGAAATACAACTTAAAGAAAACTAGATAAAAGATAAAGATTAAAAAAAAAGAGTAAATACTCTATATACATAAATGTGCAGTGTGCCACATTCAGCAATGAATGATAAGCTGTATAAAAAACTGTCATGAGTGTCAGGCTGATCCAAAGAGAAGCCGCCCACAAGCGCAGGTAAGCGTTCAAAGTATTTAATAGAGGTTCTAAGTCCAATAATGACTGGTGTGACTCAAACGCAGAATCAAGAATACTACACAACGTAGCGGTCTGTGCAATGGGTGTATATATAGGCAGATGACCAGGTGCAGACTGATGAAAATGATGATAGGAGGCAGGTGTGTCCAAGATGGCTGGAGCAGAGGGTTTCTGGGTAGTGTAGTGCTGTAGCCGGTAATTAGTACTCAAGTGATGTGGAGTGCACCTGAGTAGAGGAAGCAGGCATGACAATGAGGTATACGGTAAGATGCATGTAAAATATATATAATAAGTAATAAGACACATAAACTGTAAACAATACTGTAGTTACTGTGGTTGACAATATAAAGTCAGTGTGCAGGGTAGTAGTAGTAAGTTTATTTTGAGCACATACAAAAGCAAATGTACAGCCATGAAAATTCCAAATACAAAAAAAAAAAAAGTGTAATTAATTAAATAAAGTACACGAAAAAATAAATAAAAAAACATTAAATAAAAAATTAAACAAAGACCATGCTTGAAAAGGAGCAGGAAGAAGTAAAAGTTATTAAATCCCACCCCTTATCCAAAATTAAAATAATATTTTTCACTTTCTGTTAGTTTTGCACTCGGACCGAACCAAGCAACGTTACAGCCCTACGTCATAGTACTCATTTATAATATTTCATATTTTTCCAACTATTGCAATCATTTCATTTAGATATTTCATTTTAAACAACCCAAGCAATACATATTTCAAAAAGAAGCTTCTTCTTCATCAAAATAATGTGTGAAACTAATATCTTTAAATTGTTTTTAAATTTTGACATTCCTTGAGCTTCACATTTAACTTATTCCACAATTTTACTCCACAAACGGAAATACAGAAACCTCTCCTCCTTGTTTTCACCCTTTTGACCTCATAATTACATTTCCACTCAAAAGATAACCCCCTTCCTTCTCTGTAAACAGTCTTTGAATATTTGCAGGTAATAGTTGCCTTAAATAAAATTTGTATAGTCTGTAGATCAATAATATCTTTCAATTTTAATAATTTTGACTGCAAAACTAATGAATTAGTATGGTCCCTGTAGCCAACCCCATGGGTGATCCTGATGACTTTCTTTTGAAAAAAATAAATAGTGGATGTATTATTGTTTTGTAATTATTACCCCAAACTTCTGCACAGTAATTGAAATATGGAAGAATTAATGAGCAATAAAACGTATGTATAGATTTATGATCTAGATCCTGTTTTGCTTTATTGAATACTGCTAAACTTCTTGAAACTTTACTGTGGATAGGTCTAATGTGTTGTTTCCAACTAATTTGTTCATCTATTATCAACCCTAAAAATGTCATTTCATTCACTCTTTCAATCTCTACCCCATCCAACATAATTTAATTCTGCAATGAAGGTGAGGTACAGGCTGTTGTTACAGACTCCTATCGGCTGTTAAGGAGTCTGATGGCTGAGGGAAAGAAAGAGTTTCTGAGTCTGGTCGCCCTGCATTTCCGACTCCTGGATCTCCTGTCTGAGGGGAGGAGAGTGAACAGTCAATGTTGGGGGTGGATGGGGTCTTTGATGATGGACTCTGCAGAGAGGGCAGTGGAGTCCTGGTCTTCACCACTCTCTGCAGGCGTTTGCAGTCCGTGACAGTAGAGCTGCCGTACCGTACGGTGATGCAGCTGGTCAGGATGGACTCAACCACGCAGCTGTAGAAGCTTCTGAGGATCTTTGGTGACATGCCGAACTCCCTCAGCCTCCTCGGGAAGTACAGCCGCTGCTAAGCTCTCTTCACCAGCTTTGTGGTGTTAACCGTCCAGGTGAGGTCCTCACTGATGTGGACCCCCAGATATTTAAAACTGCTCACCCTCTCCACTTCCAGCCCGCGGATAAGCAGTGGCTGATGAGGGTTCCTCTACTTTATCATGTCCACTATCATCTCCTTGGTCTTGTTTGTGTTGAGGGTGAGGTTGTTGTCCTCACACCATGTCACCAGAGAGGCCACCTCCCTCCTGTAGGCTGCTTTGTCCCCGCCAGTGATACTTCCAATCACAGCGGTGTTGTCCACAAAATTCAGGATGGTGTTGTCCTGGTGGGAGGCCACGCAGTCATGGGTGAACAGGGTGTAGAGGATGGGGCTGAGGACACACGCCTGTGGTGTGCCAGTTTTAGTGATTATGCTGGGCTAAGTCCTGTTCCCAATCCTGACAGTCTGAGGTCTGCCGGTCAGAAAGTCCCAGAGGGTAGGGTGTAGTCCCAGGGAAAACAGTTTGTGGGTAAGCTGGTGGGGGGATGACCGTATTGAAAGCCGAGCTGTAGTAAATAAAGAGCATGCTGATGTAGGGGTCTTCAGTGGCGTTGCTAAGCATAAAGCTCTACTGGGGCACAGGCCCCCTACCACCTATCCCTCATCTCCCATACACACACACACACACACACACACACTGCCCCGTGTCACTGCCACATTCCTACCAAACATACTAATTGAGATATTAATGAGTGTAAGAACATATTTATTTTAATAAAAATGAACACTTTCAACATGGCAGCAGAAGCATAAATGCCATAACAAACAAGGTCAGAACTCTATTCATACACACTCCACAGTAATGGTTAGTACCTGGTTTTCAGGGTGATACTTCAACTCATTCTGAACAGTTTATTTATTTTTTGAGCATCAAAGTTTACTGCCTATTTTTCAGTTCCACAGTATGGTCAAACACTGGACTGTGACAGCTTTAAGAAAATCGGTAAGAATTATGTCTTGTTTGAATGTTCATCTGCTTCATTTCAGCTGGTTTAAAGTGACTGGGTCACCTGGTCCAGAAGTTATTGGATATTTTTTTTCTCTTGAGAAATTACAAAAATCTCAATTAAAATTTGAAGCAATCCAGTAGATTTAGCAGTGCCAAATCTATTGACACTCCACGCACCCAGAATGTGTGAATTTACGCAGTTTAGATTGGGGCAGACAAGAAATCAGACACAGGAGCAGTGTAAAAGTTTCCAGTATTTTTCAAAATAAAAGCCCTTGGGCATATTTGCACTGCTGAACCATGAAAACATTACATTTTTAACCAGTCAGGAGGTCTTTTATTGTCATCATAGGGATGTTTATTTCTACAGCACATTTAATGTACAAGACAATTCTAAGTGCTTCACATAAAAAATTAAAAGCATTACAGATGGTGCAAAGAAAGAATTTAACATCAAGCAAACACATTATGTCATGATTTTCATATTTAGCTTCCATGCTGCTGAAGGAAACATGCCCGCAGATGTATGTTATACTAGTCTAGAGGGTTCTTCTGAAACGTGGCTGTATGTGTAGCTTCATGGTGGGAGACTGAACGGCCTCACAAGGACCAGGACATGTGGCCTTTCAGCTGAATGAGGTTTTCTAAGCGCATCATCTTGTAAACTTTGCAGCTACGGCTACTCAGCGGTACCATGGAAACGGGCCGGTTCTCTAAGCAGCGGTGTTTCCGAATCAGTAGATAGAAGAGATCGGTTGCATGCTGCCGTTTATATTAGAATTATGATAGAATAACTTCATACTTACTGTACTAAACAGCCTCCGCCTGCATCAGTACCACTCAGTCGCAGGCCGCCATTATTCATCCCTGGAAAACTGGTTGTCCCTCCCCTTCCACTACATCAGCAGGATGCCGTCCGTTTAGTGCATGTAATGTCCATCGTTTTGCATTAGATGGTTAGCTGAGTTTAGGGCAGCATCCGGGTACTTTCAGTGTTTTTGCTGACGTTTTAGGGCAAGTGGGCTGAGGGAGACACATCCTTTATTTCCACAGTTGCCAGGGCTGCTTATTAGAAGCAACTTTGGACTTTTTCTTTAGGACCCAATCAATTGTTCTAGACCTGCTTTGATAGATCAGGTTGCTTGTGTCTGTCACAAGATCCAGCAACAGGCTGGTTGCACGCATCAACACTGGTTCCAGTTCCTGAAAAGATCTCCATGTGACAAAGATGTTTATGATGATG
>JBAMHW010000004.1:1101914-1113517 GCA_037177495.1 Rhadinocentrus ornatus
AAACTCCCAGAAACCTGCAGGTCTGCTGACTCAGCAGTTTTACATCAGGGTTAAAAACTTTTCCATTTGCTGCCTTTTATCAAAACAACAGTAAATTCCCCACACTGGAACGCTACTTCTTGCATTTTATCAATTTTATTTTAGCTTTCTTCTTTCTGCTTAATTTACCTTCTTTTATTTCTTTTAAAGTTAGTTTTTAATGCTTCCTGCACCCCACTGTAATGCTTTTAATGTTTTATGTAAAGCACTTTGAATAGTCTTCTACATGAAATGTGCTTTCCAAATGAACTTGCCTTGCCTGTGTTGTGCATGTACGTCCAACAGTGACTGCAGGTTTGTTTTCTAACAGGGCATTCCTGGTACAGATGGGCTGCCAGGTGAACTGGGAAAAGTGGGACCACCTGTGAGTATCAGAAGCTGATCAGGGAAGTTTTCATTGTGAAATAAGTGGGTTTTACTTTTATTAAGAATATAAAAGCTTCTCCAACATGAACATCAAAACATGTGCTGATGATGACGAGTAAAGATGTCGTCCATCTGTCATAGGGAGCAAGAGGAAGGAGAGGCCAAGTTGGTGCTGCTGGTGCTGCTGGTCCTCGGGTAAAGATTGTATTTGATCTCCAGTCTGCTGTTGATGTTTTTGGGGTTTTCTTTACGTTTTCATGTTTCTAAGCACTTTTTAAAAAAGAATGTTATTGATTAAAGCTCAAACACTTTTTATAGGGATCTTCAGCTGTTTATCAGGGCGAGGAGCTGGTGAGTAGAATAATCTGCACCCATCTGTTAATGAAACTTCTACAGCATAGCAGCAGTTCATGCACCTGTATTGCAGGGAAAGATGCTTAAACGCTACTTAGATTAATTTCAGATGAATAAAATCAGGCTTAATCAGGCCAATTTTACCTGGAAAAAAGAAATGATACAGCCGAAGAGGGGAGAGGGCAGGATGACATGCAGAATCCAGCCAGACTGACGATTTAAAGCAGAGTTTCTCAGGACCCACTGCCCTGTAGTTTCATCATCTCTATGGTTTCATCTTCATTACAAAATGTACATTTACCCGTCATGCTTTCTCAAAAGCCAAGCAGTCTGTCCTTAAAAGGTGGAGTGAGAGGCAATACAGAAGCTCAAGAGGGACATTTCACTATTGGCTACATATAATAATAACAAAATTACATTTTATTTATAGGGACCTTTCAGGACCCTCAAGGTCACTGTACAAAAAACAAGATAAAAGAATACATGGAAAAAAAAGTAAAAACAAAGTGGACAGTGGAGGCCGGTCCCACAACAAAGGGAATATTGTTGTTCTAAAAGGGATTTGACGGAAGTGAGCGAATCTAATGATTATCAAATTTCTCAGAGCAAAACAAAGCTTTGATTGATCTCACTTGATATCTTACTTCTTGTTGAGGTAAGCTGAGGAGCTGGTTTGTCAGCAGGTCTGTGGGCTCTGTTTTTCACCAGCACAAACGTTTTTAATGAGATGTTTGTTCTTTGTGTCGAGATAACTTTAATACAATAGAGAGCCAGACGAGCATGTGGAAGTATAAGAGCCGTAGGCTATCATGTAAGATGCTGTTCTACTGCAGAGGGTAAAAGAATATAAAGAAGTAGCTAGCAGCCATGGACCATATATGACAGTTTAGAGTAGAAAACACCCGCGAGTGAAACTCTACTAACATCACTGATATAAGTAAAGCACTCTGTTGGTGTTAATGTGTTTGTTTGGAGTCATGTTCGGTAGAAACCTCCGCTCGTGGGGCTTTTCAATGACCTCAAATAGGTGCTGTGTTTTTCAGTGTCCCAATGCCTGCCCATCAGGCCTGAGTGGACATGCCGGACTCCCTGGAATGAAGGTAAGTTCACCTTGAGTGGCACCTAAAGATTAATTTCATTTCCCATTTTCCTGCGGCTGATGTTTAACCTTTTTCCTACAGGGTCACAAAGGGGCTAAAGGGGAATCAGGTGAGCCCGGACGACAAGGACACAAGGTACCTGATAACAGATAATAAACACAACAAAAACGTCTTTAAATGAAATCTCGCCATTAATCTGCCATTTTGTCCAACAGGGAGAGGAAGGCGAACAGGGACCACCTGGTGAAGTTGGAGCTCAAGGGCTACCAGTAAAATATTTCACCTTTGTCTCTAAGTATAATATCTGCAGAAATATTAGAAAGCAAAAATATTAACTCTTCTCTATCTGCTGAGTAATTTTAGGGGCCCGGTGGATCAAGAGGCCTTCCAGGAATAATGGGCTCCAAAGGTGACAGGGTGGGTTTCGTTCTCCTCAATGAACATGAAAAAGTTTGGTTTTAGCTACAAAAAGTAATATAAATAAAATTAAATAAATAATACTAATAAAATAATAATTAAAAAAGAACCAAACCAGTCATCTGTGCAAGAAAATTAATGTTTTTTTCAGATGACAGTGCTTCATTCACGCATCTCTTCCTAAACCTAACCTAGATCTGTGCCTAAAGATAAACTTTATGCAAAATAAAGATGCACAAGCAGATGAAAACATAAAACACAGTTTAGAAACCCGAGATTCTGGAAGAAATTTCTTATTAAAAGTTGTTAGAGAAGAAAAAAATAGTTCTTTTACTTTTCTTACACATGAGAAAACAGGTTCATCTGGCTTTTTTCTAATTCTCCCAAACAGGGACCCCGTGGAAAACCTGGTGATGTGGGTCCTCGGGGAATCCTGGGGGCACCAGTAAGTGATTGTCTTATTATTCTCTGTGATCTTTGTTGTAGAAGACAAAATACTGATGAATAATGACATTTTTCAGGGTGATCCAGGTCAGAGAGGAGTCATAGGTGAGATCGGACCGAAGGGAGTTCAGGTAAGAGCTGCGATCACAGAAACAATGAGCTGAAGACATGATGTAGCATATACTTCACATTTACCGTAGTTTTTCTCTTCTTCCACGCTGTTTTCACTGCAAACATTTCCACTGTGCCCAAGCTTGTAGAATTCCTCAGTAATTCTTTTGGAAGTTTGCAGTTATTACAGATTTTCTTGTTTGTTGTTTGTCAGGGTGACCGAGGACCTGTGGGAATCAGAGGAGTGCCAGGACCAAAAGGAGAGACTGTGAGCTCCACTTTACCTTAGAAAAGCTGGAATTAGTTAGTCATTAAATACAACTCGCTGGGTACTTATACATTATTACTTCCTAGTCCAGGCATCTATCAGCTGCAGACGCCATCCTCGTGCTTTTTTACATCTCCTTCCATCCTAACTTCTCTTTTTCTGTTTGTTCATCTTTCTTCTACCTTTGCACAAGTTTATTTTGCAATAGTTTATTTTCTTTTAGTTCGCAAATTTTACACCTTGGCCCAAATGTCATTAACAAAGAATTTTATTTTCCACATCTCTGTCCCTTGAATATAACTTTTAACATGTGAAATAAGCTTTTTTTTAAATAATAAAAGCAGCTTTTTATTCACTCTCTCATGTAACAGGGCCTCCCTGGTCCGGATGGTCGCGAGGGAATACCTGGGCTGCCTGGCTCCAAGGTAACTGCTGTTTGCATTAATGTGCTACAAATTGCTAACGTGTGAAGCGAAACTTGGCTGCAACATCGCGCAGCGCCCCGGATGAAAAAGTTGTGTGGTGAGGTTTCCCTGCCTCGGGACACTGCCGGGCAGCAACGGCTCCAGAAATGTGTATGATAGATAGCATTGTGCCAAAAAACGGGTCTGGAAAGCTGGATTTTATGGCTGGAAAGTTACCTAATGTGTCTTTTTAAGCTACAAATGTACTTTCTTTCTTGCCACAAGTTGTACACTGCCCATCCAAGAAGTTACTCTCCAATACCTCATTGGACTTCATTTATCTGTGATTCCAGCAACATTCTCTGTGGCATCTTCTCGATAAGCTTCTGCAATGTATCAATCATATCAATGTATTGATGATGTGAGACCCCAGCCTCCAGCACATCCCAGAGATTCTCCAAGGGGGTCAGGTCTGAACTCTGTGGTGGCCAATCTACATGTGAAAATAATGTTTCCTGTTCCCTGAACCACTCTTTCACAATCTGAACCCCATGATCATGTTGGAATATGGCCGTGCCATCAGGGAAGATGGAATAACCTGCTCATTCAGTTTATTTAGGTATTAGCTGATTTCATTCTTTGGACACAATGCTGCTGAACCTAGACCTGATCAACTGCAGTCACCCCAGATCATAGACTGCCCCCACAGGCTTGTACACAGGGTCCGCAATTAACACTCGTAAGGCGCCAAATGCGAGTAAATTTTTTGTTTGCCGAATAAATCTCAGAGGGCTATTCGGCAAATGGCGAGTAAATGTTTGTATTTTCTTCATGTTCCTCTGCTGTCTGCATGTATGAACGACGCCACGTACACAAACAGACACTGATGCAAACACTAGCACGTGACATGAGAGCGCGCTCGCACTATTTCAGCTCTGTTTACCGTTTAGCTCAGGCTAACTAAGTAGGGCAAATGTGTGGAGATGTTTAGCAGGAGCTGGCCAGCTTTCCAGAAGAAAGCTCGGTGAACTGGAGGAGAAATCAGCAGGGCTTACAGCCCCAACCAGAAAGTTCAGTGAAAAGTGATGGTTTGGATATAGCAGCGCTTTCCGGCTGCTTCACGGCCGATTCCGCTAGCTTCTCACGCGTCGACTGTAGGCGGTAACACACCGGCGCATGCCGCGCTGTCTGTTAGCCTGTTAGCTCAGCTGTTTTCAACCTGATGGGAGAAGACAGCTGCATAACGAGCGTGACATGACTCTGCGAGATGACGAACAGCTGTCAACCGATTAACTGATCAACAATAATGAGGCTATTTATTTTCAATATAACTGATTTATTAAGAATCAGATCAATAAGCTTTGAATTAAATTTTTGTTACCTTTATTTTTTTAACAATAAAATTAAAAGCAAAAATCAGGGAGTCTGATCCCACTAAGTTTGTAATGCTGTGGCACAAGGGCTGTTAGGAGCAGGAGGCCAGACTTCACCAAGAGTAGGGAGGGAGGAGACTGGTCAGGTTTTAGTTAATGAATTCAGACATTAACACTTTATGAAAGAAAACCATTTTTCTTCTTGCTTTTTTTTAATGTTGCTGTGACTTCCACTTTCAGTTTGGATGCAACACAACACAGTATTATAGAAATAACGTGCCTAGAGGTATGTGTGTGTAAAACAATTTATTATTTTGTCCAGTAAAAAATATGTTTGTCCGTTGGATTTTTTCATCTACTGGCCAACTTTGCAGGTTAGTCAAACATTTTCTGACACTGTTGTACAGTAGCACTAGGCATGATGGCGGCATCACTTCATCTGCCTCTCCTCTTACCCTGATGCTCCATCACTCTGGAACAAGGTAAATCTGGACTCCTCAGACCATATGACCTTCTTCCATTACTCCAGACTCCAGTCTTCATGCTCGTTAGAAAACTGAAGCCTTTTTCTATGGCAAGCCTTACTGGTTAGTGGTTTTCTTATGGCTTCACAGCTGCTCAGCACCAATCTCTGAAGTTTCCTTTGCATTGTTCATGTGAGTCTCCACACACAGCTGTGGTTGTTTAAAAATGAGAAGCTGCTCCCTGCATCAGTTAAATAACTTGCTGCAGATGAGACATCATCCATGCAGGAATCATCATTTATCAGGGTAGCTGACATGAATCTCTCTACTTAATACTCACTTCATCTCAGCGGTTATTTTTAGCCAAAAGGGGTGAATTTTGGGATAACTCCATGACCCATGAAGCGGTCAGCCATGAGAAAGTTACACCGTCTCCAACAGTATCAGCCTCTGGTCTCCTGGAGCATTTCCTTTCAGTTTTACTGAAACGTGTTTTATTTGAGTGATTCCTTGTATTTGTAAACAAACGTTTGCATTAAACCCAGACTGGTCACTTTTCTGTGTCATTTTGATGTTAGTAAAAAAAATGATTGTTTTCAGGGTCTTCCAGGAAAAAGTGGGGCTCCAGGTGATGCTGGTCCTCAAGGACTTCCTGTGAGTGACCCTTGATCTCTTGATTCATCATTAACAGTTTGACATTTGTGTCAGAGTTCGATCACTGGAACATTTTTCTTTGTGTAGGGTTTACCTGGATTTTATGGCCAAAAAGGACACATGGGCTTGAAGGTGTGAACACATCTTGTCCAACAGCTGGATCATCTGGTATCATGTGACGGTAAGAGCCACATTCAGATGATGGTTTCTTTTTTCTTGCTCTCTTACCAGGGTAGCACAGGTGATCCAGGAGTTGTAGGACTGATGGGGTCTCCAGGGAAACAAGTAAGGAAACAAACATTTATTCTACATCGTTCTTCATTCTGTTGTTCAGCGTAAACCTCGCAAAGCACATTAAACACTGATTATAATTAGTTTAAAGTACGAACTCTGAGATTGAAACGCCACCTGAATCATCCAATCTGGTGTCTTACTTGCTTTCAGGGTGAGCGAGGCGAGCAGGGAGTGGTGGGACCCGTCGGATCCAGAGGAGGACCTGTGAGTCTGAAATCCATATGGCTTTTTTTACTTTTAACTGAGAAGGAAAAACCTCCAGCAGAACCAGAACCAGGAAGATGCTGAGCTCGGATACTCAGACTTAACCTAGATCTTCCTGTTTTAGGGTGAACGTGGAGAGAGAGGACCCGATGGACCTTCAGGATCACCAGGAGCCAGGGTAAGACTCAGAAACCATTTCTGTCCGACCAAAACAACCTCTTAACCAAACACAGAGAAATTTCCCACAGAGATCCTCAACCGGAGATCATGACCATTTCCTAAATCAGTAGAGGGATGTCTAATAAGAAACACATATGTTTGGGGGACGGCTCAGGAGAAAGAGTGGTTGTCTACCAGGCAGAAGGTCAGAGGATCGATTCCTGACTTCCCCTCACTGAGACGAAGAAGTGCTGACTGGGTGGAAAAAAGCTTTTTAGTGGCAAAATAAGACTTGATAAATACTGTTATAGAAATAAAGTCCATTTAACATTTTTAATTGCACAAATACTGGATCAAATTATATTTACTGAGATAAAAATAACAAACAAAAAAGCAAATAAGGTAAACATATCCGAAGAGGAAGGTGAACAAAACAAAGCTGTGTGCAGGTCTAACTAAACCCACAGTTCTACACACAATGCTTCATTCATTCATTAAAATGCTTCCTGCTGTGTCTGTGCTGGAAGACCACTCCAGCTTCTGGTCTAGAACTAGAACCACCCCAGGTATCTGTAGTTCTGCACCATGTTTTCCTCCCTATCAATGCAGACTGGCTGACTAGGTCTTTAGATCTCCTATAAACCACCAGCAGCTCTGCAGTCTTGAGGGTGTTCAGGAGAAGACAGTTAGTTTTCCTCCAGTCTGTGAAGACCTCTACACGGTCCCTGTACGCCCCCCATGCCTCTGTCCACCGCTCACACATGCCACAACAGCTGTATCATCTGGACACATCTGTATGTGAGTTGGACCTAAAGTCTAATGTGTTGAGCGTGAAAAGAAAGCGAGCTAAACCGTCATCCCAGCATCCCAGAAACACATCTCCCCACCCCGAAGTACTGAGGTCAGGATGTCAGACAGTCCAGAATCCAGGATGTCGGGGAGGTGTTAACATGTCTCAAACACCTGTAAATGAAGATCCTGTGAACTTGAAGTGGACTGGAAAGACTGAAATCCAATACAACATTTCAGTCTCTGTCGTCTAATGGGAACAAACAGAAGATATGAAGGATAAAACAGCTGGATTTGGGTCATGAAGCATAAAAACTGGATCCTGGTGCTGGTATTATCCAGTATTTCTCATGTGAGTATTTTAAAAAGCTTGTGCTGGCGGGCAGAGCTGAGAGGAAAACAACGGGATTATAACAACAGCGTTGCTGAGGAAAGAGGACGTGATCAGGCAGAAAGAAGAGACGAGGTCCGAGCTGCTCTGGGACCAGCTGAGACCCAGAACCAGCAGGATCAAGGTTTCTAAATCTGCCCTACTGTCCGGATTGTATTTTTTAACACAGGAATTATCGACCGGGATCTTGATCATACTTTCACTGCTGGGTAGTGGACGTGTGATGGAAGTGTTGCAGGTCGTTAAGAACTTCTGTCCTGGTAGTTAAGTCTCTAATCCAGCAGAGTGGGGGCATGAATGGCTTCTTGTTACGGCAGGTTTTCTTTAGCTCAGGGGGATTTGGGGCAGGAAAAGAAGCTGAGAAGCCCTGAAAGAAACCTCTGTTCCCCAGGAATGCCCACATACGCCCTGTCACATCTGATGGGACGCAGAAGGGGGGTCCAGCCTCGCTCCTCAGACGATGTGAAGCTGGAAATGTTGTTTTGATTTATTTATAGGGTGGGTGAGGGTTTAGGGTTGGGTGGCCTCACACACTCGCTTCTGTGTACTGATTCTGTGTGTGTTTTATAGGGAAGCAAAGGGGATCCAGGCCTTCCAGGACTTCCTGGTCCTGCTGGTTATCGAGGCCAGAAGGGAGACAGGGTAAGCCACACAAAATGATCCTGACTCAGACAGGTGAACAGGTGGGTACAAGTGTAAACATTTGTACCCACACACAGTGGGTTAATGTTAATGTACACTGCACTGTCAATAAACCAGTAGCAGCCGATCCTTTCATCTAACTCATCATTTTCAGCCACAAAGTGACGACTTTACAGAGATTCAAGTAAAATAGTCATTAAAAAAAATCCTTTGAATGAATGAATGAATGAACGAATGAATGAATGGGTGGGTGGATGGATGGATGGATAGATGGATGAATGAATGGGTGAATGAATGAATTTATGAATGAATAGGTGGATGGATGGATTGATGGATAAATCGATGGGTGGGTGGGTGGATGGATAGATGGATGAATGAATGGGTGAATGAATGGGTGAATGAATGGATGGATGGATTAATGAATGAATGAATGAATGAATGAATGAGTGGGTGGATGGATGATGGATAAACGAACGAATGAATGAATGAATGAATTAATGAATGAATGGGTGGATGGATAGATGGATGAATGAATGGGTGAATGAATGAATTTATGAATGAATAGGTGGATGGATGGATTGATGGATAAATCGATGGGTGGGTGGGTGGATGGATAGATGGATGAATGAATGGGTGAATGAATGGATGAATGAATGAATGAATGAATGAATGAATGAATGAATGAATGAATGAATGAATGAATGAATGAATGAATGGATGGATGGATGGATGGATGGATAAACGAATGAATGAATGAATGAATGAACGAACGAACGAACGGGTGGATGGATAAATGGATGGGTGGATGGATGGATAAATGGATGGGTGGGTGGATGGATGGATGGATGGACAAATGGATGAATGAATTTATGAATTAATAGGTGGATGGGTGGATTGATGGATAAATTGATGGGTGGGTGGGTGGATGGATAGATGGATGAATTGATGGGTGGGTGGGTGGATGGATAGATGGATGAATGAATGGGTGAATGAATGAATGGATGGATTAATGAATGAATGGGTGAATGAATGACTGGATGGATGGATGAATGAAAGAATGAATTAATAAATAAATCAATGAACGAATGGATGGGTGGGTGAATGGATGGATGGATGGATGAATGAATAAATGAACGAACGGATGGATAAATGGATGGGTGGGTGAATGGATGGACGAATGGATGAATGAATTTATGAATGAATAGGTGGATGGATGGATTGATGGAAAAATTGATGGGTGGGTGGGTGGATGGATAGATGGATGAATTAATGAATGAATGGATGGATTAATGAATGAATGAAAGAATGAAATAATAAATAAATGAATGAACGAATGGATGGGTGGGTGGGTGGATTTAATGGACGGATGGATGGCTGGGTGGGTGGGTGGATGGATGAATGGATGAATGAATGAATAAGTGAATGATTAAATGAATGAATAAGTGGATGAATGAATCAATGGATGGATAAATAGATGAATGAATGAATGAATGAATGAATGAATGAATGAATGAATGAATGAAAGAAAGAATGAATGAATGGATGAATGAGTGAATGGATGGATGGATGGATGGATGGGTGGATGAATGAATGAATGAATGAATGGATGGGTGGGTGGATGAATGGGTGAATGAATAAATGGATGGATAGGTGAGTGGATGAATGAATGAATGAATGAATGAATGAATGAATGAATGAATGAATGGGTGGGTGGGTGGGTGGGTGGATGGATGGATGGATGAATGATGAATGAATGGATGGGTGGATGAATGGGTGAATGGATGGGTGGGTGAGTGAATGAATGAATGAGTGAATGAATGAATGAATGAATGAATGAATGAATGAATGAATGAATGAATGAATGGGTTGGTGGGTCGACGGATGGATGAATGGGTGGCTGAGTGAATAAATGGATGGATGGATGGATGGATGTGTGAATGAATGAATGAATGAATGAATGAATAAATGGTGGATAAATGAATGAATGAATGAATGAATGAATGAATGAATGAATGGGTGGGTGAATGAATGAAAGAATGAATGAATGAATGGTGGATAAATGAATGAATGGGTGAATGAATGAATGAATGAATGAATGAATGAATGAATGGATGGATGAATGATGGATGAATGAATGGATGGATGGATGGGTGGATGAATGGGTGAATGGATGGGTGGGTGAGTGAATGAATGAATGAATGAATGAATGAATGAAGGAATGAATGAATGAATGAATGAATGAATGAATGAATGAATGAATGAATGAATGAATGGGTCGGTGGGTCGATGGATGGATGAATGGATGGCTGAGTGAATAGATGGATGGATGCGTGAATGAATGAATGAATGGTGGATAAATGAATGAATGAATGAATGAATGAATGAATGGGTGGGTGAATGAATGAAAGAATGAATGGTGGATGAATGAATGAATGAATGAATGAATGAATGAATGAATGAATGAATGAATGAATGAATGAATGAATGAATGAATGAATGGGTGGGTGGGTAGGTTTTTAATCAGTTTGATCAACTTATTATCTAACTTGTATTTTTATTATATACATTTTAGTTTTTTATCTTTCTTTATATTATTTACATATTTACACATTTAATTAGTTACTCATTTACATGTTAGTTACAACTTCCAGATCACAATGAATCTATTATTCACCAAACATTTAATATAGCATTTCACACTATGATTAGAATAACTTTTCCATATCTAGAAGTTGTTTTAATTGCAGGTCCATGGAGACGCACAGCGTTCAGTCAGCAGGTGAAATCAGTTAAAATGAGCTTCCCAGCTGATATTAGAGACTGCGCCACCTTCAGTTTTTTTCAAACAAAACTCAAATGTTGGCTAATGAGGACGCAGACTTGTAGCCACTGACTTGTCTTGTGTCCCAAGTGTTTTGTGGAAGATTTTTGTTTTAATTATAAACTGCCTTATATTTCATTGATCTACCGGGGACTAAAGATGGAAAGTATCCAGCTAATTCTGGCATATTTACGTTTTTATTTTCATTAATATGCTTTGTCATTCATGTCATTTTTCTGTACCGCTTGTTCCCATTAGGGGTCACGGGGTGAGCTGGAGCCTATCCCAGCAGTGTTTCAGGTGAAGGCA
>JBAMHW010000004.1:1125901-1141219 GCA_037177495.1 Rhadinocentrus ornatus
CGCTTTCTTCCTGAAGTCTGGAAGCCACGAACATCACCAAACACTCGCTTTCTTCCTGAAGTCTGGAAGCCACGAACATCACCAAACACTTGCTTTCTTCCTGAAGTCTGGAAGCCACGAACATCACCTAACACACGCTTTCTTCCTGAAGTCTGGAAGCCACGAACATTAATCAACTTGAGATTGATTAATGGTTTGAACCTTGTGGTGGACTCTGTATTTGACCTCATGAAGTCTTTTCTTTAAGTTAGATTTAGAAACTGATACACCTGCTTCCTGCAGGGCGTTCTTTAGTTGGTCAGATGTTGTGAAGGGGCTTTTCATCACTCTGAAAACAATCACATCCACCTGGGGCTCTTTTTTTTCATTGACGTCCAGACCTTTTGAGTTCCCATGCTCACCAGTGCTCTCTTTTTCTCTTACAATGTTATTATGATCACTTCTAGGGACCCCAGGTTGGACCGAGATCTGGTGCCTGTGGAGGCCATTAAACTCATTGTCATTGTGTATCTGCTCTTCTGGCATCAGAAGATGCTACATTGTGGTCATAAAGGGATAGACATGGTCAGCAACAATACTCAGGTAGGCTGTGGTGGCTAAACCAGGCCACATTGGTACTATGGGGCCCAAAGTGGGCCAAGAAAATCTCCCCCACTATTACACCAGCAGCTACCTGAAGCGTTGATCCAGCATCTGAAAGTGGAGCTGAAACGGAGACTCATCAGACCAGCAGTTTCTCCATCTTCTATTGTCCAGTGTTTCCTGTTCTTGGCTGACAGGAGGCACCTGGTCTGGTCTTCTGCTGCTGTAGCCCATCTGCTTCAAGGTTGGACGTGTTGTGTGTTCAGAGATGCTGGTCTGGTCTGGTCTTGGTAGGAACCAGGACTTCTTGTTGCCTTTCTATCATCTCCAACCAGCCTGTCCATTCTCCTCTGACCTCAACAAGACATTCTGGTCCAGACAACAGCTGCTCACTGGGTATTTTCTCTTCTTCAGACCACCTCTGTAAGCCCTGGAGATGGTGTCGAAATCCAAGTAAATACTGAGACCAACAACAATGCCACAGTGTCACTTAAATCTCCTTTTCTTCCTCATTCAGATGAATGTTGGCTTTGTGTCTGTGACTAAATGCTCCCCATGTGATTGGCTGGTTAGACGTGTTAACAGGAATAAAGCGATTGGTGAGTATTGTCTTATTAAAACTCCTATTTAAAATGTGGGGTCAGATCAGTTTAAATTGAATAAAAACTTAAAAATGAGAATGCCTGTTTTTGTCTTTCAGTGTATCATTTAATGTACTCTCACAAGTTGGTGAACAGCTACAACTTTGTCGCTCACTTTACTAATCACACATCCATCGATAGTATAAATAGCCAACCTAATAATAATAATAGTACACATTTTCATATACATAAAATCATCAAGTATCCAAGTCTTAAGTTACAGACAAAATAAAAAGGCATACAAAATATTGCAGACGTTGGAAGTCCAGTTTGAAGCAAAAAAAAAAAAGAAGATATGAAAATAAAATAAGAATTGGAACAAAAACAGACTAAAGATCACATTTTGGACATGGCAGTTAATTAGTAAACAAAAGATTTGTTTCAAAGGTGAAAAGTAAGCGTTCCCAGACTTTCAATTGACAAATATTGCAACAATTAAGCAATTTATAGTAAAAATAGTTACTGAAAGGGCGTAAGTGTGTAAGACTTCCTGGACGAGACAAAGGCAACAGTTGTTTTTGTTCCGAGTAGAAAAATGAAAGAGCGTTTCAGGATGCCAGCGGGAGTCGAGCTCCCGCCTCGACTGCCTTTGTTCCACTTCCATTGTAAGGCATTTATGGATGATCCATCTGATGCGGAGGAAGGCAAACCGCTTTCTAGTCACGCTTGGAACCGAACCCTAAAATTAGACGGGGTACGAACAGCTGCTTGAATAGTTTAAATTTTTTCTTAAGACTTGGATGTAAATGCAGCGGCCAATCAGGATCTTGCAGATGCAGACAACAGTTAACCCAACAAATTACAATGATACACGACTCAGCCTGGCCCCTCCGATCAGCTTCTTCTCTCCCTTCTCTGGGCGCCTCGAGTAAATACATGGTTCACACAACTTTCTTTCTTTAGATGTTTGAATTTGAGCCTGGGGAGGGAAAGGACAGGTGGGTAACAGTACGGTTTTCTAAAGCAAAATCTTTCAACACAACAAAGAAAACAAACAAACAAACAAGCCTGCCAGGCAACAAGCTAGCGAGACTGAACCGAGCTCTTCTGTAGTGGGTGGTGGTGGGTCGGGGCTCTGGCATGGCTCAGGGTTTGGCTCTACTGGATGCAGCAGTTATTGCGATGGCCGTTGGAATCTTTGAAGCGCAGGCGCATCTTTGGACGATATTTCTCCAGGTAGAACAGCTGCTTGCTGTTGAACGCTCCTCGACGCTTCCTGGAAGCAAGACAAGCAGGTTAATTCAGCTCAGCTCATCAGTCGCAGAGTTACAGATCATAGGTCGCTCCCCCTGGATGGTTCGGGCCAAGAAACGAGGCAAACCAGTCATTTGTGATAGAACATGTGCTTTCATGTCAGGTTTCTTTAGTGTATCCCAGTTCCTCCTCCTGCACCCCCACCACTCAGACATAAGCCTCCATTTTTCAGCAGTGCTCATCTAGCAGTCTAAACTAAAAGAAGAGAAAGCTGTGGGCCAAAGCGGGAGGACACTGCATCAAAGGTTCCCACTGTTGCATGTACTTACTGTCGAATGAACTGGACAGCATCTTCATACTTCATCCCACACTCGATCAAAGCCAGCGCCACCAGCACAGGAGCTCTGCAGGGCGGAGAACAGAAAAGTTTTGGTCATCCGCACAACTAACTTTCTACATCTGAGAACCGGCCCAGGTGTATTCCTTCCACGTCACATGACTATCGTAGCCTATCAGATCTCATGATGCGTTTTAATATAGATCAATTTAAAAAGATCTAAATCTTATTTTCCATTTCACTTCTTCAGATAAATTTATATATTAAAAAGCTTCTTTTCCCCAAGTGTTTACGTTCAAGATTTTATTTTCTGTGTGATAAAGAAATTAATGCAAACTGCCCAATCACGTGTTTCGCCTTTACCCCCCGGAGTGGACACAATCACGTCTGATTTAAGGTGACTCAGCAACAAGACTTCAATCTATAAACCAGTTTTTAAATGATGTTGACAGACCACTAAAACCAGACTTATAATTAAATATCTTGGGCATACTTTTCTGTGTAATTTACTCTCCTGTTTTGTTCAGGAAGAAATGATAAACAAGGCAGATTCTAACAAAAAGTGCCCACAAGCAAGAAAAGGACTGAAAAAAGACCCACTTTTCCTATTGGTGGAAAAATGTACATCAACCAATCAAAAAATGGCACAAAAAAGTGACATTTGGTTGCTGAGGAGAAGTTAAATGAGTTTTGAAGTGCCGCCCCCTGGTGGACAGGGGGACCAACACACCCAGGAAATGTCCAACATGTGTCCTTCCTGTCTTTTAGTGCCAGGTTTCTCCGTCCTGGTTTTACATGTTTCCTACTGTAACACACCCGACTGAAATGAATGGTTCATTAACAGGCTTATAAAGAACTTGGTGAGTTCAGTCAATTGGAATCAAGTGAGCTGGAGTTGGAAACCTCTAAAACAGGGGTTACCAACGCCTGACCTCCTGGACCAGCGGCCTGCAGGGTTCCAGTACTGAATCAGGTGTGTTGGAACAGGGAAACATAAAAAAAAACCTGAAGGACACTGGTTAAAGAGGTCCAGAGTTGCTGATTCCTGATAATAAACATGCAGGACGGGGGTACCGAGGACCAGGATTGAGAGACAGAGCTTAGATGGACAGGAGCAAATCACTGCTGAGGCATTTTAGAGCCACACCTGATTGTTGTGTAAATATTTGTACAAAATCCTCCAGAGGAGTTTGCTGCAAATAGTCATTTATAACTGCTGTTTGCTGGATTTCATCATTCATTTCTAAAATTAACAATGTAGTTACAGATGTTATAAAAATGGTTAATTTTACACACAGAACAAATCGGCCATTCCTACTCTGATTTTAGGTCCAGTTGCTTGTCACGATGAAAACGTCACATGTGAGGCCGTGTGTGAACAGAGAATCTGATCTTCTGAGTGACTTAAAAGCAAACTGGCTGGAAACCGACAACCACAACGAGGCTGCTGCTTCATCTGGAAACCACAACTGACTACACTTATTTCCTGAACGTCCAACATCTAATCTCCCCCATTTAATACTTTACACATCAAAATGAGACACGAGGGCAATTTTCTAAAGGGAAAAATCTGCATTTCAACTTATTTTCTATTAAAATGCTCCTAAATTTTTTATGGTATTTAATGTTCAAACGCTATAAATAAATGTAAAAACAAAGGCTGAACCTCCCACAGCGACGCTCACCTCCCCAGTCCTGCCACGCAGTGCACAGCGATGCAGCAGCCGGGCTCCTCCCTGAACTTCAGCTTCAGCAGGTTCAGCCAATCATCTACAATCTGGGTGGAGGGAGGAGCTCCGTCGTCAAACGGCCAATCCTGGAGAGGGAGAGGGAGGGAGGGGAATGATGTCAGCGGCCCAGATTCTTGGAAACCAAAACAAAAGAAATAAGAGGGCAGAGCCGGCAGCGGGGAAGGAGAAATGTTGTTGTAGGGGGAGGAACACCTGGAGAGGTTTTCTTTCCTCCACAGCTGAAGCCCCGTTTGGTTTTTATTCACACTGACATGAACTTTAACTACAGGCTGCATGTTGGTGGTGACTTTAGATCGAATAAAAGTGGAAAAAAGGTTTAATCAAACTGTTAACATTGCAGTATGTTTACAGTAAAACTCCCTGCATTGTACTTCTGTCTCTTCTAATGATGGAAAAGGAAGCTAAAAGAAATGTTGTGGGAAAGAAATCAATAGTTTAGGGACAAGAAATGTCCAGAAACTCACCAGAACCTGGATTCCTTCCTTCACCACCAGGGTGGCATCATATGTGGCCTCACAGACTCTCACCACCGTGGTGACTCCATATTTCTTCAGCTCCTGCAGAATTCCAGGATTATTTAACAAAAACAGACATCAACCTTCTACCAAACCCCTCCATCCTTCACATGTACCATCATCTGACTCACCTCGATGAACTTGTTCAGGGTGGCGTTGGTGGGATTGTGGGTAATGAGGAACCTCATGTTTTTGTAGGTGATCTCAACGGGTGCGGGTCTGTTCATTCGAGCCATTGTAACAGCGTGAAAAAAGCAAACTGTTTTCTGCAGACTAAAAACACCAGTGTAAACAGTTGAACTCGGAGGGAACGTCGAACACAAATGTCCTCTGAGCTCCAACAAACCCGGAAACAAAAAAAATCCTCCGCTCTCCGATGAGGTTGGCAAGGCTTAGAAAAAATAAAGAAAATAAATTAATTTAAAGAATGAAAATAGAGGGAAGGGCACGTTCAGGGCGGCAGCTGAAAGAGGGCGAGCTTTTAGAAAAATAACTTGAAGCCCTCTGCTGGAACGAAACAGACGAAAATTAGGTTAAAAAAAAAAAAAGAAAAAAAAAAGCTGGTTCCACCTTGATTCTGGCCAGGTGGAAGCCGATGAGGGCAGTGTGCAGCAGGTGGAGTTACCCCATCCAGGCCGAGTTGTCGCTGGTTCTGGGAGGTGTCCCGGTCCTGCCAACTTTCCGGGGTCCCTCGTGTGGCTCAAGTGCGTGGGATCGATGGCGAGTTTGGCGATTCACTCGTCTGCATAGGCAGCGTGCTGGGCCTGGCAGTAATCTCCACTGCCCTTCAGAAACTCCATAAATGTGTGACCCAGAACACCACAGAACTGCTGCAGGACAGGGGACGACAAGAGAGGACCAGCTTCAGTAAAACACAATAAATGTTGCTTTAGCTCAACAATTTCATTAAACATTTTATTGGTTGAGCTGTTCTCCAGTTACTTTTAGTTATAGAGACGAGTTAAAACACAAACAATGGACAACCGGAACGAGGACGAGTGCAAATGAACCGAACAGCTCGGCACACTGAACGTCTCCTCCGTCTTTTAATCTTGATCTTGGAACGTCATGATTGCGCAGGCTAAATTCCCACCAGGAGAGTTCGGGGGACTGGGGTCGACTGAGTTCGCCTCCTTGGTCTGCACCAGAGTCCGAATGAGCGTTCACACTGCTCCAAATCGAACCGGACTGGAAGTGGACCAAACAGTGCCCGTGTGAGTGCCCATGATTACAGACACAATCTTGTATCAAACGCCACAATTAATCATTAAGACCTCTCGCCACAACAACATACGGACCGATCCGGGGATCAGGAAGGAAAAAGTTATACGACATCCGCGTTATTGCTGCTTTGCGTTCTGGTCAAGGACGAGGCGTGTTGGAGCAGGAAGAGTTATTCCCTCCAAACAAACGGGTTAAATCACCCTCCTTGGATTTGTTTTTGGTTATAGAAACAAATGACGGCTTGATATATACGATGTGGTGGAAGGAAGAAAGACACCAACCATGATTCACCAAAATAAAAGCACACGCTCAGTTAACTGGGTTAAATTTTGATCACGTTTAACTAACTTACGTCGAAATGAAATGTTAGAGTCATTTGTAATTATGTAAAACTTGTGTTGGAGTTGCAGCGGGCTGAGCTATATATCGGGTATACTCAATGTATCCTGGGACGTTTCATGTGGGATTATAAAACGTCTATACCACGAACATCAATTCTAAACTGACACAGTGTCTACGTGATTTTCTAGTTTAGCGTCGGTCAGTCACAGCAGACACACAGACCCCCCATCCGGAAAACTCTCGTGCACATATCGGTGTATCCGGCCAGACAGGAAAGAAGCACGGAGTATGCATCTAGCTAGCTAGCTACGTTTCCTTAGAAAGTGAGACCTCCAGTTTAAGCAGAAATTCATCTAAACGACCATTAAGTGGAGACGGATTGTTCAAGCGTGCGTGCTTCCCGGTGGACACGAAGTTCTTCGTGCACCGGAGCAGGAAACTTCTCCATCTGCTCTCACTATTAAATAAAAGCTGATTTAAAGCCGATATTTTGCTTTGTTCTGGTTGACGCGCCCGTTTCCAACCAGCGTTCTCAGTGTAGCTGGCGTGCGCGTGCACGTGGCATGTAGAGACAAGACACGACGTCAAAACACGTCAACACGGGAATAACACTAATAAAACCAGCTGTTTGGTTTTTATGATAGAAGGACAAATATAACTTGTTCTAGAGGAAAGGGAACCATAGATCGCTGCTGGTGGGATTAAAATAACCAAAATAATAAAATAAGATCATTTTTTATAGAGAATAATAGAATGAAAAGATATATTAATAGAGTAATTATAGAAAATAATCTTGATCCTCTAGGAGCCCCTTTCTAATCGGATGGTCGGGGAACACTGGCTTTAATTAATTAAGTGATTGCGTGAAGGTTCCTGGTTCTAAATAAAGTTTGTTGAAAGGGAAAAGCACAATAAAGATAAATATCGCTGAGCTCACTTAGCGATATTTTCTACTTTTTATGCTGATAATACTGGATCTAGTATTTACGGCGCGTTAGAGGAGATACATGTGTCAGGATGAAGACAAACCTATCAGGATATTTGGGGTTTTAGGCCTTATCGCCCAGCACTACCTGCAACTGGACGCTGCATTAAACAGAAAAACGGAACCGGTCTAAAACTCTGACGGCCTATCGCTGTGCGGCGTGAGCAACATGTAAACCAGTTTCCTCTGGTAAAATAAAGGTTTCTAAGGAAACATTCAAAAGCATTTTTATTATTCCAAAAATATTTCTCATCAAAAGAGAAATAAAAGTGATTTCACAAATTTACAATGTTGGGAAATTAATTTACACATCATCGTGACAATGGTAAAATCATGGTTATCTGATCTCTAATCATGACATACCTAACTGGAAAAAGATCGGTTTAGTAAGACTGAGCTAAAAGTAAGCCTCAAATCGATCCAAAAGCCACCAGGGAGCCGATGATCGGGTATCAGGACTATTACGCGTTTACATTTGTCAAGTCAGTTTAAATTACAAGCTGCTGTGAACCATGGCAGAGAAAACCAACGGTGAAGCAGGAGGAAGGTGAGGCCTTCCTGGAACCAGTTCCACTTTAACCAGGCGTTAATGTTCGGTTGGATCCTGTTCTTTGTCTACTGGGCAACTTTACAAGTTCGCGTGGTTCTCTAAACAAAGCACAACTTAAAGTCACGAACTAACTTCGTGCAGCTAAGAAGTGCTTTGCAGAGTCATGGAAATCCGATTCCCCTCTCCTCACTGACAGGTGGACTTCAAAGATGAACAAGTCTCAGAGAAAAAGATCAAATCAGCGTTTTTATTTGTTACTTTTACTTTCCTAATTCACTGTTTTTTCTTTCTCGTACACTAATGACTCGTTTTTTTGTGTCTTCTGGAGTCGTGGTCTTGTAGGTCTGCCAGTCTTTTCCTTGTGTTAGGTATTTGTTTCCCTATGTTAGGTTGGTGTGTTTGTCTATTCGTATACAAATAAAAACATTTAGGATAGAATAGTTCAAACAAAATCACAAACCAATTTTCTAAATTGTTTCAATAAACCTTCAAAAAATCACAAGATATTCACTTTTATAGAAGCTGTGACAACAATCCTTTTATGTGTTGACATTTCTACTAAAACCCATTAAAGGTTCTACTGGAGATTAGTTATCTCGTATGATAATCTTTTATCTTTTAAATGGCTGATGCTAAAGTGTTGGGACTCAGCTGGATCATTAACACCGCAGCCTCCAGCTCTCTGAGTTACTCCAGGTCTGGCTCTGATCCATGAGCCTGGTAGAAACCCAAAGCTGAACAGCTGCTGTGTAGCTGTAATAATTTCACCCACACGTAATGATTCACAGTGAGAGCAGGATGAAAATCCACGCTAAGTGCTCCAGTGTACCAGCCAGCATGCTGCTATGTAAACTCTTATCTAATGGCTGCTGTGTGATAGAAAGGATGTCATTTCTGACATCTGGGTCATGTGTATGCAGGCCTTCAGCTGGGCTTTTACACACACACTGAAATATTCTCCATAAATCACTGCCGTGTTCCTGTCCGACTCGCCTCCAAGAACCAGAGGGCCCGGGTTTCTGGGAAGCTCTCTCTTCTAGCCATGGTGGAAACCTGAGAAAATCCGCTATTTCCCGGCCGAAAAGCGGCATTTGGTTAAAACAGGACATAAGCGGTTAAATATCTGGCATAAAGCTGATATGGACGGAGAAACGATGCCCGAGTCCTATTTCAGTAGACGGCGTGTTTCTGCTTTAGATGGAAGGTTTAAAGTGTCCTTTGTGTGAGGATAAAACACGGCGCCATCGCATCGCGTTAGAGGCCTGCAGACACGCTCCTTCACCCTGAATGCAACACGCATCGTTCAAAGGCCAAGGAACTAGTCTGTGTCGGAATCCAACAAGATTTCTCTTTTTCCCCACATTTGTTAAATACCTCAGGCAAAAGCGTCCATTTTATCCGACAGAAACTTCCGAGTGAGCAGCCAGGACCAGCCCGAGCTGCGCATCCGATGCCGCCTCCTAACCGTGACGAACACCGCACAAACCTTCGGCTAGCCTCCAAAAAAACGAATCATTAGCGACCTTAACTCCCTTATCCCGACATAAACGTGCGGATAAATGTTAACTTTCAAAGTTTTGGGGATATTGACGGTGGTTAGAGACGAGCAGGCCGTGATTTTAATCGAAGAAAACGTGAAGGCCAGCTGGTAAATGAACGAAAACTGATTTACTGCACACAAACCGAGGACATGAAGATGATGAACAAAATGGCAGCCACGAAACAAACGTTACTTACTGGGATATGCTTACTCATTGAAGATTGTAGCTTAATCATACAGTCGGCCCCCAGAAAACGGTGAAATTATTAAACTGTTCTCCACCATAAAGTCTGGTGCTGATTCTCCGAGCTGAGCCGAAGTCTGTTGATCTGCCGGGACATCACGAGTCAGAGCCGAGAGGAGCCGACGGGCACTTCCGGTCAGACCTTTCACAATCAAACAGCGGTATCAGCGAGGCAAGAAATGCTTCAATGGTGGGGTGTTTCTTTGTTTTAAAGATGCTTCTTTGTAATAAGTCTTCTAACCCGTTTATTTCCCATTTAAACTGAACCACATTTGTTTGGATGTGCAGCAGAGTTGAGTCTGTTTACTCTTGCTTGGTGTCATTTATTGGACTGAAAGATTTAAGTCTGAAGAAACAAAAAACATATTGGCAATTTGTCAATGTGTTCATTTTAAGAAACAAGGTCCTCGGTATCATGTGGAAGATCCATACACAGCCACAACAGCCTGGTACCTCCTCCTCATGCTGGCCACGAGCTTGGCCACAGAATTCAGTCCCTGACTGTGTGGGGCCACCTCTCGTCCCTACATCTCTCTGCGGTAAGATTTCTTTCAATGACAAGACTTGTTTTTCCAGAGCTGCTTGAGGCTCCCAAAGTGTGCTTGAAATGTTAAGATATATTCATTTTAATTAAAAGGAAAAATGCACTATATCATATTAACATGTCACTGAACAATTTAAATAAAATTGGTAAAAACACATAAAAAGTTAGTTTTACACTATTTCCAGATATTAAGTTGGCTACAGCTGTAAGCTATTTTGTAGTGGATAATTGTATTTTTGTACCCCTTTTCCAAGTGTGGCGTACTGCTAGTAGGCACAATAGGGCCCCACTGTCCTATAAGACTCTGCTGAAAACCACTCATAATGTCTATTCAATCAGATGATAACATCCGAATCGGGTGGCCACACTCATACATCACACTGCATAATAAAAAGTGCAAATTACTAGAAGGCCATTCTTCTGAATTTGCTACCCCAGTTAGGCTAAACACCACAGCCAGAATGAAACCAGTATGATGCAAACCAATGACAAATAATTAAAATTAATTGGTGTGTTATTTGTACAGTGTATGAAATGATTAGGCACCAGTAAAAGTGAAGCACTGGTGGTGCTGGGGTAGCCGAGGGGTCCACCAAACTTAACAGTTTAACATCTGTAATGGTTTTGCTTTAATTGAAACTTGGCTCGATACCAGACTACGCCATTGTTCCCGAGGGACTCTCTGTTTATTGGCTGGACCGGACTATACATTCAGAAAGAGCAAGAGAGGTGGTGTCTGTTTCATGGTGAACGACAAGTGGTGCTCAGATGTGGGAATTATTTCTACTGGCTGTACTCCAGACCTGGAGCACCTCATGATCAGATGCCGGCCTTATCTTCTGCGTGAGTTCACGTCGGTTGTCATGACAGTAGTGTATGTTCTGCCACACGCTGATACTAACGAGGCCATGGAGGAACTGTTTGAAGTTATTGACAGGGCAGAGACTTCATGGGCAGAGACTTCATGGCCGGAGGCTTCGTTTATTGTAGCCGGGGATTTTAACAGCGCCAACCTGAGGAAAGTCCTGCCGAGATACCACCAACACATTACCTGTACTACACGTTGCAATAACACACTCAATCCTGTTTACACCCCTTACGCAAACCCTTATAAGACCCTCCCTAATTCTCCGTTTGGGAAATCTGATCACGTCTCAGTTCTACCGCTGCCTTACTATCAACAGAAATTGAAGTGTCACGGACCATTCAGCAGTGGTCCGTCCAATTAGACTCGGCTCTGCACGACTGCTTCAGCACGACGGAGTGGGGTGTGTTTAAGGATACTGACATGAACACGTACACGGACGCGGTCATTGTTACATCGTGAAATGCACCCATGATGTCGTCCCGAGGATTACTGTGCGGACATTTCCAAATCAGAAGCCCTGGGTTAACGGTGAAGTCCGTGCTAAACAGACAGACGCTTATAACTCAGGTGACTTGGAGGAGTACAGGAAGTCTAGGTACGGGCCAAAGTAGAGTCTTATTACAAGGGCTCTAACACCAGGAGGATGTCGGCCTGATTAAAAACTCTTACTGACTACAAACTTCTCAAAGAATACCAGCAGTACTGAGGTGATGTCTGCATTTCTGCCTGAAGATCTGAACACCTTTTATGCCGCTTTTGAGAGCACCTCTACAGATGCAGAGGTACAAAAGGCTCAGGAGGACCACTGCCCACCTGCGATATCCAGGGCAGACGTAGGCAGGACTTTGAAAAGGATAAACACTGGACCTGACGGCATCCCTTGCAGAGCTCTCAAGGTGCGTGCAGACCAGCTGGCAGATGTCTTTTCAGACATTTTCAATATGTCACTGCTCCAGTCTGTAGTTCCCACATGCTTCAAGAAGACCATCAATGTCCCTGTCCCCAAGAGAACCAAAATCCTTTGCTTGATTGACTACCGCCCAGTAGCACTCACTTCCACCATCACAAAGCGCTTTAAGCGGTAAGTCAAATCTTTCATCACTTCCTTCATCCCGGACTCATTGGACCCACTTCAGTTTGCCTACAGGCCCAATGGGTCAACTGAAGAGGCCATCGCCTTCACCCGCCGCACTGCCTTTTCCCATCTGGACCAGAGGGACACATGTTAGAATGCTGTTTATTGACTACTCAGTGTTTAACATCATTATGCCCTCCAAACATGTCACCAAGTTCAGTGACTTTAGGCTCAACAGTGCCCTCTGTGACTGGATGCTGAACTTCTTTACTGACGACCACAGGCTGTGTGGATGGGCGGCACCACATCCTCCACCCTGGCTCTGAACACCGGCGCCCCCCACGGCTTTGTGCTCAGTCCTCTGCTGTACTCCTTGTTCACGCATGATTGCGTGGCCACCCACAGCTCCAAAACCATCGTTAAATTTGCTGACGATACAACCATCATTGGCCTAATCACCAGCAATGACGTGACGGCCTACAGAGAGGAGATCAGAGGCCTGAGATCTTGGTGCCAAGGTAACAATCTCCATCTTAACGTCAACAAAACTAAGGAACTGATTATGAACTTCAGGAGGAGGAGGTAGAGGGAGAAACACGCCCCCCTTTCCATAAACGGAGGTACGGTGGAAAGAGTCAACAGCTTCAGGTTCCTTGGGGTCCACATCAGTGAGGACCTCACCTGGACTCATCACACTGACTTCATTACAAAGTCAGCCAGACAGAGGCTCTTCTTCCTCCGCAGGCTATGGGGGCTCAACATGGACTCAAGGATACACTGCAACTTTTTTAGGCGCACCATTGAGAGTATCCTGACTGGCTGCATCACCACCTGGTACAGCAGCTGCACCGCCCTCAACCGCAAGGCTCTACAGAGGGTGGTGAAAACTGCTCAGCACATTACCGGGACCGTCCTGCCATCCATGGAGGACCTCTACACCCAGCGGTGTAGGAGGAAGGCCACCAAAATCATCAAGAACCCCAGTCACAAACTGTTCTGTCTGCTACCGTCTGGCCGACGGTTTCGCAGCATTCAGATCAGCTGGACAACAGACTGGACTGGAAATAGAACCAGAACCAGAGTCTTAAATAGACTGAACAAACGGATCCAGGAGTTTTGGTTCTGCTTTGAGGACCGATATGGATCCTGGAGCTGGTGTCCAGAGCAGAATGCTGCATAAGCTGCTGGACATGATGGAGAATTCTTCACATCCTCTACACAATACAACAAGGAAACAACAGAGTGTGTTCAGTCACAGGCTTCTTCAGGTCCATAGTAACACAGAAAGGTACAGGAGATCTTTCTTGTAGGAGATATAAACCCTCTGGAACTAAACATTTGCTCTCAGGGGATTGATCAAATATTTTTCTTTTTTTTAAAATTTATTTTAATTTCATGTTTGTACAAAACTTGAATAATGCATAACTGGCTGAAATGAATGGTGGACTGGTCGAACTGGTCTTTTGCTGCTTCAGCTGTTGACTTTTTGGTCCAAATCTCCCAGCTCTTATCTAACATATCCATCATCAGCTCTCAAGAGCAGTCATGTCTACTAGAGAACATTGTTTTGGTTTGATGTTCGGTAAATTTATCAACTTCATTTAAATCTTTTGCTTAATTTAAACTCAAATAAGTCATTCCGATACATATCATAGATGTACCTTTCTAACTTTTAAAACTAGTTTTTATTGAAAGATTTATTTAAACTTTTTTCCCTTCTTCTATTAGTCAGCATCGCAACCTTTACTTTGAAAAGAAATTTCCCGGTTCCGGTTTGTAAGTGATTACCTCCACCTTTACGTGTCCCTGGAAGCCCCACCCAGAGCGGTGCTTTGCCCAGACATCTCTCTTCCTTCACACTGGACAGGTCGGTCAGCCGATACCTGGGTCCCGCTCAGTTCACATGGACCCGAACAGTTGTTCGTCAGACCTGAAAAACACCTCTAGGATCTGGTTTACATCCATTTCACCACTTCTGGAAAAAAAAGAGAATGAATAAAAAAGCAAAAATGTAAATTAGTTAATTAAGTAATCTGTCCCTTTAGTGGGGAAATATTAATGTCAAAACATTAAAATAACTGTCAGCTAAATGTTCTATATTTGACTAATAATTCTTATTATAACCACATGTTCCACTTCACTGAATGTTAACTGATGAGTAAGGATTAAAAGATAAATTAAAAATTAAACCTGAGGCAGATTTCAACTAATCTAAATAAATAAATAAAGAAAGAATTTCGTGCTAATTAGAAAATTGTGCTTCTGTTTAAACATTTGAAGGGTTGGTTATACTTTAAAAAAAGATAAAAGGAAACAAAAATTTTTGAATAATTTTGGTTTACTTTTCAAGAATTTTCTGTTTTTAATTAAATAGACACATATTTATTATTTCTTGTTTTGTAGATAAATTGCACAAACCTTTAAGCTTTTTAGTTTGTCTAATTATGTCCAAACAGATTTTCCAAACAGATCTTTAAAATATGCCAACAAAATGTAGCTTTTGACATTGGAAACGTCTTTAAGCTGTTTTAATAACTGTATTTCACACACTGATTCAATCTAAAGTTAACTAATCCTAATGACTGCAGATAGTTAAATACACTGCTCAAAAAAATAAAGGGAACGTTAAAATAACATCCTAGATCTGAATGAATGAACTATTTTTATTAAAACTTCGTTCTTTACATAGTTGAATGAGCTGACAACAAAATCACAAAAAAATTATCAATGGAAATCAAATTTATTAACCCATGGAGGTCTGGATTTAGAGTCGCACTCTAAATGAAAGTGGAAAAACACACTACAAGCTGGTCCAACTTTGATGTAATGTCTTTAAAACAAGTGAAAAGGAGGCTCAGTAGTGTGTGTGGCCTCCACGTGCCTGTAGGACCTCCCTACAACGCCTGGACATGCTCCTGATGAGGTG
>JBAMHW010000004.1:1148101-1159117 GCA_037177495.1 Rhadinocentrus ornatus
AGGCGACCCAGCCAGGGCTGATCAGGCCCCAGCTTGAATCCAGGTAGCGCTACCCTACTTGCCACGCCTCTCCCCTCCTGATCCACAACCACCTTGACGCAACTTCTGCTATTATATTATTTATAATTATTTTTACTGAAAGAAAATGAGAAAATTAGTTTTCTAAACTTAATTAGCTAATTTTATTTTGAAATTTTCTGTGAGTTTTCTGAAGTGATAAAAATAAATTAGATAATTATTAGCAAGAGGGTCCTCCGTGCTGACGATGAGGAGGATCTGCAGGACTGGAGCTGCAGCTTCAGGACCGTTAAATCACAACGGTCATTTTTCACAAAAACAGCTGCTTGGTCCAAGTACAGAGAGTTTTAAAGAGTTCAAGCTGTGACAACCCTGTACTTTCACCTGAACTCTGACTCTTTTGCTTTGGTGACACCCTGAAAACAACTAAAATTGAACGATGGCGGATGCAAACAGCTTCTGTTTCTGTCCACTGAAGCTGATAAATCACCGTCTAAGATACTGCAGATCAGAACGTGGCCCCAGAACATTGAAGTATCTCAATATTCAGAAAAAAATTAGGAGAACATTTATTTTTTTTATTGAAAAATAATTGCCAATTCAGAAGAAAATGGGAAAATAAGCATTAGTAAAAATGCTAATACAATTCTGAAACAAAATTGAAATATTAGGTTTCTTTTGTAAAATGTGTTAATAAAAACAAAACAGAGAAGAAAAATAAATGATATTTAATTTAATAAGTGTAGAAAAACTGAAAAGTATTTTTATTCGTTTATTTTTTGGTAAATTATCTTGTAAATTTAGAAAAGTGTGTGGATTTTGCTGTTAGAGTTGAGCCCCTTAGACAGAAATCAGGATCAAACTAGTTCAACTCATAAAAGAGAAAAAGGAGAAAATCTGAAGCAAGACCTTGATGAGGAAAGCATAATTTTAAACATTATGACAGGATAAATAAAGAGGTAGGCTGATGGTTTAGACCAGTCTTTCTGTCTGTGGACCAGTCCTCCCACTGAGGACTAAATCATTTAAAAGGACACATGCATGACTGAGATTATAGGATTTAATGGGGGAAAGTGTTTCCTTGGAAGTATTTTCTGTGGCAGATAAAGCCTGGTCTGATAATAAAGGAGCATGTCGTGTTAAACCAGGCTGAAGTCTGAAGATCATCACTGCTTTGAGTATGTTGTCTCAGACTTATTAACAAGGATTTATGTTTTCTGAGACTTTGCATGGCAGAGTAATACCAGGACATCATCAGCTGAATGCAGCTTAGAGTAGAGCTTTGTGGGAACCAGTGCCGAGGACTAAACACGAGCAGGTGTCGTGCCAAAAAAAGCACCCCCTCTCAAGGAGTGCAGTAATAGCATCTCGCCTTACCAAAAACCAAAAGTCTGCCAGAATATGCACCCCCTTCTATATCTGACTCCAAATCAGATGATCATATGATCAAGGTCTAAGCAGACAGATTTACTGGGAGGATGCATATTCTGGCAGATATGCACATTTTTTATTTTCATCTGCAGGTTAGTTCAGGCTTTTGGTAAGGCGAGATGCTGTTATTGCGCTCCTTGAGAGGGGGGGCTTTTCATTGGAAAGGTGCTTTTTTCGGCACGACACCGGGTTCCCCCTCCTCCTACTTGTTCTTGTTGATTAGATTTCCCACTCGCTGCATGAATCGACCCAGTTTGTTGTCCGAAGCAGTTTGTGTCGGATACAGTGGATAGCCAGCGTTACATCTTTTCAACGAGGAGTTTCTGTCCTTGTCTGAGGCGTGTTCAGAGCTAAGCAGAAGCTCATAGCGGCTGTAGACTTTGTCTTTTGCGGCTTGAGTGATGGCCGCTCCTTCATCGTCCAGAATGGTCTTCCTTCTGCTTAAACGTTGAGGAGTCAGTCTTGAGAATGGATCTTTCTGCTTTTCGGTCTCTGACGAGCCACTGAGGGAGTTCTGGGACCTGTGGATTCTAGGTGAATGTCCTTTCTTCGTTGTTCGCTCTGCAGCAGATGTTGGATGATCTGGCCTGGGTGATGATCTCTGTAAGGTCTTTCTTTGGAGGGATTTTTCTTTCTTTTCAGCGGCTGCAGGTACTGAATGTACCTTCATTTTCACAGAGTTCTTCCTCTGAAGTTCTGGTCCTGTTTGGTTCTTTTCGGTATGATGACTCTGAGCCTCACCTGGAGCATGACGTCCTGTAAATGATCCCTTTAACACCTTTGTAGCAGTTTTAGCGTTAGTGCTACTGGATGTCTCACCGTTATGTAGAGAAACATGACTTCCTCTGGCTGCATCCAGTTGCTGCGATTCTGCAGGTACGCTTGATTTTACAGAGTTTTCTCCTGCAGCAGCTTTTTCTTCTTTACAAACCTCATCACTTTTGTTTCTGTTAGCTGAGTCTAAACTGCTAACATGAGTGTTTGATAGCTCTTTCTCTTCAGGGATCTCAGTCAAAGACTCCATCATCCTTGACTGCTGCATACTGAGACCGCTGGAGTGCAAGAGGGAAAGTTTGAGTGCCGCATCAGTCAGTTTTACGCCTAAATCAGCATCTGATTTAGTCCTAGAAAGAGCTGTCTCCTGCCAGGTGTTCGTCTTCGTCGTCTTTCTATCAGCAGCTGTTTTGATGTCATATTGAGAAACCGAGCGATGGCCATCAGTGAGAATTTGCTCTCTCGTGTCATCTTCCATCTTGAGATCGCTGTCTTCCATGTTTTGTGTATTTAGCACCAGTTCTGCCACACTCTGCCGAACATCCAGCCCTCTCATTGATGTCATACCTTTCGTTCTTTCTACAGTTGAGTACGCAGACCTTAGGGACTCCTGACTTTGCCTGAGATAAGCCGTCTCCTGTAGACTAAGTCTCTTCTGCATAGTCTCCTTGATCCTGGACTTGATGGCCCTGGACCTGCTGTGGATCAGCTGTGACTGAAGCTCATTTAAGCCCGTGTGACTGCTGTGTGGAGATATCATCGGGGAAATTACGTCATATGACGCACCTAGAAGCATATCACTCTCATTGAGGTATGTATCCATCTTCCATCTGTGGAGAGATGTTTCAGAATTGAAGGGTATCAGATTGTGGTCCGCACCGTATCGGGTCTGGTGCCGGAGTTGTTGCTGAGAGGCTCTGCCACCTCTCAGGTTAGATCCAGCCCTCTCAGGAGTAACAGGGAATCCAAAGTCCTTGGTTCCCATCCTCAGTCGTGTCATGGAGTTCACCTTCTGCAGCTCTCCTCCATAACTGTGCCCTCTTACCAAGTTCCCTCCATCAGGAAAGTGAGACTGATGCAGCCTCTCCTGCACGCTCAACCCTCGGCTCAACTCTGCGGCGTTGCTAAAACTGCCGTTCTGAGCACTCCTCAGGCCCTGCATCGTACTGGATCTCGCGGGAATTTGATTAAGGGAAAGCTGGCTGGAGTTTGGACTCTGCATCCCTCTAGGGTCTCTAAAGTACGGGACCGGCGGCCTCCACCGGGACAAGACCGCAGGAACTACTGAATGAGCGTGCAGTCTTCTGAACTGCTCGTCGTAGGAGCCAACCAGCTGACCTGTAACAACCAGGACCATACTCAGGTTGATCTTCTCAAACGACCACGTGTAGCTTCAAAAAGACAAGAGAGACAAAGTGGTCAGAGACCAACGCAGACGAGGTCATCAACAGATTATAGATGCTGCCAATGATCAGCTCATACAGTCAATGCTTCAATTTACAGACATCCAAATAGCTTTTCTTCACATCGTGTTTTCACATCATGTACATATGACATGTTTAGTGTCATACATGTTACATTCTGACATGCATACAAATAATTTTCTCTAAACTTTAAGAGGTTTAAAGGTAAAATAAACAAGAGCAAAAACATTGTTGTTTATCCTAAATAACTGATGTGAATGATAGTAAATATGATTTTTAATAATAATCTGGATTTTGTTGAACAAAACTACCATTGATGAAAACATTGCTTTAAATCCGGAGTTCCAGATTATTCAGCTAAACATTAAGCAGGTTATAAAGAATTGAAATTGTTCTCCTGTCATATTTTTTCATAATGTAGGAAATCATTCTTCTAAAAACAAATAAGAAAATAAACATATTTCCTGATGTAGTTCCATGTTAACATGTCACCTTAACAACTCTCTCGTCATTGAAGCTGGAAGTCCATAGATAGTTTCTGCCTGGATCTCATTGCAGAGACCAGAATTCCCTCCTAAAGTTGATGTTTGGAGGTCTACTGCACCCCCACCCTCATCGATCTTCCTCTTAAGGAAGCTCCACAAACTGACCTGTTTACTCTGAACTACATGCTTTTTTCATCTTGTTAAAGTTTTCCTAAATTATTCCAATGTTTTTTCATGCATTTCTCAAGGCTGGAAACTAAAGATTAAACCTGTCTGAGATTGTTATCAGTGATCTAATCCGATAAGAGAAACTCTATAAGATAAATCTAATACAGAGCAGCAAAGTACTGAGTGTGAATGGAGCTTGGATGAGTCAAACCATGATATTCTGATTTACCTGCTTTAGAAACGTAGAGGTAAGGAAGGCTCACCTGTACGTTCCATACAAAACTGTTCTGCAGTCCACCAGGATGAACTTCTGCTCCAAACCTCCATGAAACTTCATCCCGGACCGACACTGGTACTGCTGGCCCTGAACTGTCCGGACACGAAGGTTCTGAAGTGGAAACAAACACCAAAGTCACCAAATGATTTATCATCCATCCTGCAGAGGGTCAGTGGATGGTGACAAGTGGAACACAGCCTTATAATCAGTTAATTTCTGTTCTAGCACACAGAGCTGATTTAATCCAGAAATATAAGACCATCAGAGACATAAAACACATTGGAGACTTTCCAACCAGCAGGGACATGTTACAACCAGCACCAACATGCTGGGATGGACCTGAAAACTCTGCTGGCTGCATCTTTTGTCAGAAGAAAATTCCTAGATCCGGAGGCAGAGCGTGATTTGATTCATTCAGGCTAACTGCTAGCTGTGAGATGTTAGCTGTAAGCTGCTAGTTGTGAGCTGTTTGCTGTTAACAGCTAGTTGTTAATTGTGAGATGTTAGCTGTGAGCTGTTAGCTGTTAGTTGTGAGCTGCTAGCTGTAATCTGTTAGCTACTAGTTGTGAGATGTTAGCTGTGGCATGTAAGCTGAAAGCTGCTAGCTGCTAGTTGTGATATCTTAGCTGTGACCTGTTAGCTGAAAGCTGTTAGCTGCTGTGAGATCTTAGCTGTGACCTGTGACCTGTTAGGTGTAAGCTGTTAACTGTAAGCTGTGACCTGTTAGTTGTGAGCTGCTAGCTGTGAGCTGTTAGCTACTAGTTGTAAGCTGTTAGCTGGGTCATTCCTACTATTCTGTGCCATTTGAGTCCCCATGATGTTACATGGTATATTTTCTTTAAATAACATCCAGATTTAAATTCATAACATCACATATTTAATTGTAAGTCATACTTCTGCCATAAATTATAAAAGTATTAATAAAAATTATTACTTAATTAAGAATAATTTATCTTATTTTGTTGCAAACTGACCTGTCCCCACTCTTGCTTTTGCAAGTACAGTTACAAATAAAAGTAATAAAAATTAAACAATTTATACATATTTTGTCATTTTTTTATGTAATGTTTTTTGTCAACTTTATGAACAAATGTAATTTTTTAATAATATATTTTTAATGCTTTAAAACTTAAAAATAAGTTCCGTCCCTGTTACGATTGTCCCCTCCTGTTACTCTGATGAATACCCCTTTAAATACACCCATTGACAATTCCTCTAGTCACATGATCTTCAGGAAGTAACGAAAGACTTTTGTAGGGAAATGGTCAACAAGAAGCTCAGTAATATCCCTTTTCCCTCAACTTTTTTTTCCAGCCTTTGAGAATGGCTCTCTGATGTCGTAAAGCAGAACTTGTCCACTATGTTACACTATTTTATTGTTGAATTTGAAAATTTTTTGCAAAATTTGAAATGTGGTGTAAATTTTCCTCTGTAGTCATTAGGTACTAGCATGTTCATCATCCCATGAAGAGCAACGGCTGACTTAGCCAAAAATGTCCTGTTACCGTCCACCCTGTTACTATTTTGCACAGGGTGGATTTGTAAGAACAGGGTGGACTTCAGAAGGAGATAATGAACCATTTCCAGCATTTATTAGTAGTTTTTCTTTTATTCTTCAATTTTTTCTTTAAACATAAGGTTTCTTTACCTTCTTTAAAAGGAATGATTAAAACAACATGCATGTATTTGTCAGGGAATGGCACTGCTTTCTGGGCATGGCGAGATGCCTGTAGAAAGGGTTAGATGTCGGTAAGAAAGGCTTCAAAGAAATAAACTGGAACTTCTTTGAGGCCTGTTAAAAAGAGATCCGCCCAGAAAGGTGTGGAAGTTCATAGATAAACAAATGTGTTAACTGTCTAAATAGAAAACTAGAAACCTTCCCTGATGTTTATGTTGGTTGGGCATTATTTTTATACTACAATGAGATGATAAATTAGTGATTTGACTTTTCTTTGTTAAATTAAATGTATGGTTTTACAATGCATTGTGTCCACCCTGTTACATGTTGTCCACCTTGTTGCTGTTGTGTCCACCCTGTTACTCTTGTAATTTTTTACATTAATTAAATAGAATTTAATAATATTTGGTTTGTCTTTGGGGTTATTAACATGGTGAATGAATTAGGAAACTTAAATCTGTTCAAAACCGGGCCCATGTCCATTGAACTTTCTTTTCATTTCAAATGATATGTGTTGAATTTACATTTAGCCTTAAAATAAAAGGTGCTTATTTTTCAAGATAAGTTTTTATGTGTTTAATTTTTTTTAAAAGACTTTTTCACTGACCAAATAAGGGACATTTTCGGTATTATTGCATTAAGAACATGTATCCATCAAGATGAATATGTCCCACAACAAGGTGGACATTTGGACCATGTCACATGCCCAAAATTTGGTCAAAATTATAGGAAAATCATATCCTGAGCTTGACAAATATAAATGTCTTGTAGCTTAATAAGGCCGCTTTCAGATTATATGAAAAATCCTTGCAAAATTTTTAATTTAAAAAAAAAAGAAATTTACTATGCTTAAATGGCACCGATTTGAAGAATGACCCAGCAGTGACTTGTAAGCTGTTATCTGAGCTGTTAGCTGCTAGTTGTGAGATGGTAGCTGTGAGCTGTTAGCTGTTAGCTGCTAGTTGTGAGATGTTAGCTGTGAGCTGTTAGCCAAGCTGTTAGCTGTAAGCTGTTAGCAGCTAGTTGTGAGATGTCAGCTGTAAGCTGTTAGCTGCTAGTTGTGAGATGTTAGCTGTGAGCTGTTAGCAGCTAGTTATAAGATGTTAGCTATTAGCTGAGCTGTTAGCTGTTAGCAGCTAGTTGTGAGATGCTAGCTGTGAGCTGTTAGCAGCTAGTTGTGAGATGTGAGCTGTTAGCCTAGCTGTTAGCTGTTAGCAGCTAGTTGTGAGATGCTAGCTGTGAGCTGCTAGTTGTGAGATGTTAGCTGTGAGCTGTTAGCTGAGCTGTTAGCTGTAAGCTGTTAGCAGCTAGTTGTCAGATGCTAGCTGTGAGCTGTTAGCAGCTAGTTGTTATATGCTAGCTGTGAGCTGTTAGCCGAGCTGTTAGCTGTTAGCAGCTAGTTGTGAGATGCTAGCTCTGAGCTGTTAGCTGCTAGTTGTCAGATGCTAGCTGTGAGCTGTTAGCAGCTAGTTGTTATATGCTAGCTGTGAGCTGTTAGCCGAGCTGTTAGCTGTTAGCAGCTAGTTGTGAGATGCTAGCTCTGAGCTGTTAGCTGCTAGTTGTGAGATGGTAGCTGTGAGCTGTTAGCTGTTAGCTGCTAGTTGTGAGATGTTAGCTGTGAGTTGTTAGCCTAGCTGTTAGCTGTTAGCAGCTAGTTGTGAGATGTTAGCTGTGAGCTGTTATCTTAGCTGTTAGCTGCTAGTTGTGAGATGCTAGCTGTGAGCTGTTAGCTGCTAGTTGTGAGATGTTAGCTGTGAGGTGTTAGCTGTGAGCTGTTAGCTAAGCTGTTAGCTATAAGCTGTTAGCAGCTAGTTGTAAGATGTTAGCTGTAAGCTGTTAGCTGCTAGTTGTGAGATGTTAGCTGTGAGCTGTTAGCAGCTAGCTGTAAGATGTTAGCTGTGAGCTGTTAGCTGAGCTGTTAGCTGTAAGCTGTTAGCAGCTAGTTGTGAGATGCTAGCTGTGAGCTGTAAGCAGCAGTTGTGAGATGCTAGCTGTCAGCTGTTAGCCCAGCTGTTCGCAGCTAGTTGTGAGATGTTAGCTGTAAGCTGTTAGCCAAGCTGTTAGCTGTTAAAAGCTAGTTGTGAGATGGTAGCTGTGAGCTGTTAGCTGCTAGTTGTGAGATGTTAGCTGTGAGATGTTAGCTGTGAGCTGTTAGCTAAGCTGTTAGCTGTAAGCTGTTAGCAGCTAGTTGTGAGATGTTAGCTGTAAGCTGTTAGCTGCTAGTTGTGAGATGTTAGCTGTGAGCTGTTAGCTGTAAGCTGTTAGCAGCTAGTTGTGAGATGTTAGCTGTGAGCTGTTAGCTGAGCTGTTAGCAGCTAGTTGTGAGATGCTAGCTGTGAGCTGTTAGCAGCTTGTTGTGAGATTCAGCTGTCAGCCGTTAGCCCAGCTGTTAGCAGCTAGTTGTGAGATGTTAGCTGTAAGCTGTTAGCCAAGCTGTTAGCTGTTAGAAGCTAGTTGTGAGATGGTAGCTGTGAGCTGTTAGCAGCTAGTTGTGAGATGTTAGCTGTAAGCTGTTAGCTGCTAGTTGTGAGATGTTAGCTGTGAGCTGTTAGCTGTAAGCTGTTAGCTGTTAGCAGCTAGTTGTGAGATGCTAGCTGTGAGCTGTTAGCTGAGCTGTTAGCAGCTAGTTGTGAGATGCTAGCTGTGAAGTGTTAGCTGAGCTGTTAGCAGCTAGTTGTGAGATGCTAGCTGTGAGGTGTTAGCTGAGCTTTTAGCAGCTAGTTGTGAGATGCTAGCTGTGAGCTGTGACCTGTTAGGAAATAGAAACATTCAGTTTGGATTAATGCTGTTGGCTCACTGATCATTGATCAATGAGTTGGGACAGACTGATGGATTCTAGTCAGTTACATTTAACCTTTGGAGAGGATTCAAATCTGAAAAAGAGTCCTACATAATAAGAATAAGAAAACCTTTTAATTAGTGCCTCAGTGGGAGAATTGATTTGTTGCAAAAGTACAGGTCCAATAAGCAGAAACACACAGGTGATATCAAACAAGAACACATATAATAAGTAAAAACAGTTTATAGTCTGACAGGGCGAGTATGTACAGTATATAAATATGTAGATAAACGTATATAAATATGTTAACATAGTTTCCATGTGTTCATTGTAAAATCTGCCAGCAACAGGGAGGAAAGACCTGTGGTATCTCTTTCACACAGTGAAGATGGATCAGCAAACTGAAGCTGCTCTCCAGAGTGGACAGGGCGTCTTGCAGGGTGTGGGACTCATTGTCCAGCATGGATGTCAGTTTTCCAGGACCCTTTTGTCACCAACCTACCGTACTGAGTCCAGAGAACAGCCCAGGACAGAGCTGGATTTCCTGATGACAAAAATCCACCACCAACATGAGCCTCATGCTGCAGTGATCTGTCACCTTTTTATGATTTGGAGTTTAGCATATTATTTATTCCTTGTTAAAGGTTTTAATTGAATCGTTGCATTTTTATTTGTCTTTTGGTTACACAACTAAAATTAAAGCGTGACACTCATCCTCCCATCATGATGTCTCCTACTCGTCTTGCCAAATTCTCAGTTAAACCCGTTAAATGGGCTAAAAATACTACATGTTCAGATCTGCTGTGTATTCTGTCTACATTTTAGCACCCACAGATTTATATTTTATATAATCTTACTGTATAATGTGTAAAATTTAAATCACATTGTCCATTTACAAAATATACATTTTCCACCTATTAAACACTAATATCTAATCAGCCAATCACATGGCAGCAACTCAACACATGTAGACATGGTGAAGATGACTTGCTGAAGTTCGAAATGAGGAAGAAAGGGGTTTACAGTGACTTTATGTGGCATGGTTGTTGGTATTTACTGGGATTTTCACACATAACCATCTCTGAGGTTCCAGAGATGGTCTGAAGAAGAGAAAATATCCAGCGAGCAGCAGTTGTCTGGACCAGAATGTCTGGTTGATTTCTCTGAATAATGGCTTTAATGAAGATTCTTTGTTTGTCCTGCTGGAACATCATCCTGATGCTGTCTAACAGGAAAATCCAGCTGTGACTCGTTTGATGATGACGGCTCCAAACACAGGAGGAAAGTAACAGTGTCAGTGTTGCCGTCAGGGCGTGGAACCAATGTTAGACTTAACCCATTAACAGCTGCAGCAGAGGACAGGTCACACCACAGGCAAAGCTTTTCTTTTCTCTTTAAGATTTATGCTCTCTTCTATTTAAATGTCAGAAACATCATGTCTGATCCAACCTGTTGGATGTTGTTTGTGCTTGTAAGTCCTACATCTGAACCTTTGAGTATTGAACATCAGGCTTTTTGTGCATGTTGGTAATTACGGGTTGTGTGTGTGTGTTTTTTTGTGTTAATTTGGTTTTACATTCTCGTTCACTTGCAGCCATTAAACACGTTTCTGATGTCTGTTGAACCCTGCAGATACCTTCTCAGATACTCTTTTCATCAACATAAGCCACTAGCAGATAGTTTACTCACTAGTGGTGCAGATGCCAATACAGAATCTAAACAAAACTGGTTAAATTTGCAAATGCTGACAAGTTAGATCCGGAGGGATCACGAGGCGTTCCCAAGCCAGCCGCGAGATGTAGTCCATCCAGCGTGTCCTGGGTTTTCCCCGGAGCCTCTTTCCGGTGGGACGTGCTCGGAACACCTCACCAGGGAAGCGTCCAGGAGACATCCTGACCAGATGCCCGAGTCACCTCATCTGGCTCCTCTCGATGCGAAGGAGCAGCGACCCTACTCTGAGCCCCTCCCGGATCACCGAGCTT
>JBAMHW010000004.1:1182887-1194084 GCA_037177495.1 Rhadinocentrus ornatus
CTACCTGGACACAAGCTGGGGCCTGATCAGCCCTGGCTGGGTCGCCTGGAGGAGGGGGTCTGATTGTTGAAATACCCAAAACCCCCTTTTTATCCCAGGGTACATCACTGATGATGTGTCCAGGGGCACCATAAGGTGTATCTAAGAACAGATTAACTTGTCAAGATGTAGAAATTATTATTTTATTTTTTTTTAAACCTGTCCTGTCCAGCTTCATAGCAAGCAGAATGATAGACTGGTTGCTGTGTTGGGGAGGCTTATGGGTATAAGGCTCCGCTTGATAGTCTGATTCCTTTTTTTATTTATTTACAATTATTTATTTACTTTGAATCATGGAATCTATGGAATTTTGCTGGACCTGACCGGTGGGGACAGAAAAAGAAGAAAGACGAGACAAAAATATCACAGACAGAAGAAAACGACCTTTCAATCCACACTAATACCAGACAACAAACACACTTGTACATAAACACACCAGAAAATTTCCTACGGCTTTTACAGAAAATAGAGTTGCCAGTGCCAGCGTTTTAAAATAATGACCAAATCAAAAAGACAAATCACAAACGTATCACAACACTGACCAGATACAAACGCACAGGAAAAAAAAAGAAAAATGGTCTCTTAGTGTTTAAACCCACTGGACGACTCAGTGACTGTGTCAGCATGCAGAGGAAGAGGAATGAGGAGTTATCAGAGGTGAGGAGTGATGAGTGAGATCATGCAAATGTGACCCCGCCTCTACGGAGGCTAGAGACAGACTAGGGCAGCCCAGAGACCCGGGCCATCAGCAGCAACCCCGGAGCATGAACCCAAGCCACCCTACCTGAAGACAAACCAAGCCCCAGAAGAGAGCCCCAGCCAGACCCCCCTGCGGTCTTGGGGCACAGGCCCCAGTGGGCCAAGATCGGCAGCCGACGGCCCCGCCAGGGACCGGCCATTCAGAGCGGCCTGAGTGAACAGCAATCTTCTCTCTTATTAAAGCTGGTGATATTAATAATAATCAAGAATTTTGAATTACGTTTTTTTTTCTTTTAAAAAGCTGCTAGTAGCATACTATCAAACCTAGCATGGAGAGCAGGGATCACCACAGGGGTCAGTGTCCTGCAGGTATTGGACACGTCCCTGCAGCGACTCACGTGATTCCGGTGATTGGGTCGTCACCAGACAGGGAAACATCCAATACCTGCAGGACACCGGCCCGCGAGGACCGGAGCTGGTGATCCCTGATCTAGAGGGTTCGTTCTTGACTGTGATTAATTAAATCATGATATGAATGAAGAGATAATTCTCTCATGAAAAACATTAAAAATTGTGAAAAAATATTAATCAGGTTGTTTTGTCAGACTAACTTCTACTGAGTACTTGGGAAAATCTGGGAACAGGGTATTTGGGTGAGTGGGGTAATGCTCTTATATGGTAACGGTGTCATTTAGGCGTACAGTTATCCGGTTTATGTTCTTCTAAATCCTGTTTGTGTTTTATATACTTTGTGTTTTCTTTTGAAAATAAAAAATTAGCTAAAGCCGAATCATTTTGCCATTTATATAATTAAATTTAAATAAAATACTTGAAAATATCCATCATAAACATGTTAACTGACCCCGATCCATAAAATCTGGATGTTTGAACTACTTTCATATCTTCCTGAATAATGGAAGAACTGATGATGATGATGGTATACCTGGCTCCTCCACGGTCCAAGCTTCACATTTCATGGGGGCACTGGGAGCTGATGCCAGACCAACACCAGCCAGGTTACCAGCCTGGATCTTGAACTCGTAAAATGTTCCCTCTGTCAGGTCGTCCACCTAGATGTAAAAATAAGGAGGTCAGATCCGGATTCAAGGACCCGCTGTGTAAATCTGTTTTCTTGGTGAACTCACGGTGCAGATTCGCTCTGTGACGGCAGACAGGTTGACCTCCTTCCACACCAAAGTGTCAGCATCACGCTTGTCGATGTAGTAGGCGTTGACCTTGGAGCCGCCGCAGTGTTTGGGGCTCTTCCAGGCCAGAGTCATGGAGGAGCCGTCGCAGCTCAGCATGGTGATGCCGTACGGAGCGCTGGGAGTGGCTGAAAGTTTCACGCTTATTAAAGATTCAGACAGTTCACAGCTGGAGACGTGATTTAAATCTTCCTGCACACGTGTCTTTCATGCATTTTGACTGAACAGCTACTGGAAGATCTGGCTGAGCGTTAAGGTTCAGCACACAGGCTGGATTTAAGGTGTTTCACTCAGCAGGACGACAGAGAGGGAAAATATGTCCTCCTCTGCAGAGGTGAGGTGAAGAAAAAGGGGCCAGTGGGTCAGTATCGGGGGAAGAAATCAAACTTTTAATACATACCGTATTCCACCCCCCTGTCTGGACAGAATGATGAAATGAGACTCTGAGTGTCAGCGTGGTTCAGTTTCTGAATCACCTTTTCACTTCAGCCCACACTTTATCACATCAAAAGGATTTCTGATACATCATGAAGGGGGGTCCTCTTACCGAGGGCAGGCTCCACGGCGATGGGAGAAGACTCCTGAGACTCTTCACTGAGGCCGAAGACATTGACGGCTTGGACTCGGAAGGTGTAGGTCTCCCCCGGGATCAGTCCGTGGACCACAAACCTGAAACGCATCCGTTTGTTTTTAGTCACAGTAAAGAAGTTTTAATCTACATTTAATTTATTACCCTCTGGTTCCTGTTGCTTTTATACTGTATGTGATTCCTAGAGGTTCTAAAAATAGAATGGGAGGAAGAACCTTCAGTTATCACATCCCTCCCTGTGGAACCAGCTCCCAGTCTGGCTTCAGGAAGCAGAACCAGCACCCAGTTTGGCTACAGGAAGCAGAACCAGCTCTCAGTCTGGCTTCAGGAAGCAGAACCAGCACCCAGCTTGGCTTCAGGAAGCAAAACCAGCACCCAGTTTGGCTACAGGAAGCAGAACCAGCTCCCAGTCTGGCTTCAGGAAACAGATCCAGCTCTCAGTCTGGCTTCAGGAAACAGATCCAGCTCTCAGTCTGGCTTCAGGAAGCAGAACCAGCACCCAGCTTGGCTTCAGGAAGCAGAACCAGCTCTCAGTTTGGCTTCAGGAAGCAGAACCAGCTCTCTTCCTTCAAATCATCTTCAACTTGTGACCCAGATCCATCCCATAGTCCCGCTGCTATAGGCCGAGGCTGCTTGGAGACGTCCCATGATGCGCTGGGCTCCTCTCTGCTCTCTTTACTCTCTATGTAGAAACATCTGACATTGTTGTTGTTATTTGTTTGTTTCTCTTCTTCTTTCTCAGCAGGTGTTCCTGGCTTAAATTATGCTGCTTGTTGACCCCTCCTTCCTGTCCTCTCCACCCCCAACCCGTCCAGCAAGATGGCTGTTGCAGGTACCAGATCTGCTCGGGGCCCTGCGCCTGCCGACGATGTCGCACTAAATGAATGTTGGCACATTGCGTAGAAGATGGTCAAAATACAGAAGTAGTTTTTGTGGGTTTTGGGGAAACATGGACTACCTGTGGAAAGGGACTTACCTGGCCATCGCCTCTAAAAGTACCTAGAGCAGAAAGGTCTCCATTCAGAAGCCATAAAAAAATGACACAATTAAAAGTAAGTAACAGTGTGACTTAACGTAAATGTTAGTGATTCTTATTCAACATATGGATGCCACTGTGTTTCTGGAGCTTCATTTATTCACAACGTAAGCAGTTGTTGTGCACACTCTAAAGGAAAGTTGTGCTTCCTGCTGCATCAGATGAGCAGCCGTATTACAGCCACGAAGGGAAGCTCTGATTGGTGGCGCTTCAAGCTCAGGTTTGGGCTTCAACATTTCTACCAGCTCTGTCGCTCCAGTCTTTCTGTGTTTTGATGTAAATTAAATCTGAAGTGCACTTTTTTTTTTATCAGTGAAGAATTTATTTGTTAATAATTTCAACATTTTAAAAGGAAATTTAAAATGAGCAACAACAGCTGACACAGTTAACTTGTAATGAGGCTCTTTAATTATATATTGTGGCGTTTAATGTTAAATGTTTTGACTTTAGTGTGGGAGATCGCTGTCTTTTGATTGATTTGTGTATAAATCTCTCTCTCTTGCTAGCACGGAGGAGCTGATGCATGCTTGGATTTCTAGTAGAATAGGTTACTTTAATGCCCTGCTCTCTGGTCTTCCATTTCAAACCTACAGCTACGTCAGAACTCTGCGGCACGAGTCCTGACGAGGACCAGAGGGCGGGAACACATCACACCAGTTTTAAAATCGCTGCATTGGCTCCCCGCGCGTTTTAGGATTGATTTTAAGGTTCTTTTAGTAGTTTATAAATGTCTTAATGGTCTTGGGCCCTCTTACCTATCAGACCTTCTTTTAGGTCATGAACCCTCGCGGACCCTGAGGTCCTCAGGTACTGGCCTTTTAGTTGTTCCAAGGGTGAGGACCAAGACATATGGCGAGGCCTCCTTCCATTGTTACGGCCCTGGTTTGTGGAACAGTCTGCCAGAGGGCCTCGGGGCTGCAGAGGCTGTTTTTAAAAAGAGGCTTAAGACCTTTGTAGCTTAGCTTTTAATTACATTTTATTAGATCTTAATTTATGTTACATCATTTTATTTCACGTAATTTTATTTTCATTTTACTCAACTGTACTACTTCTTATTTATTTATTCTTATCTGTTGTTATTGTTTCTTAAGGTTATTTAATCCATATTTTAACTCCAGTGTTTTCCTCGTGGGGATCCTCCACGCCGGGGGTTTTGCCTGCTCGGTCTGTGGCTGTTACCGCGGTGATTGCACTTGTGAGGGTGGCTGGGGCCCTGCAGTGCAGCCTTATGGCTGTGGTGTGGGCCCTGGTCTGTCCTAATGGGGGTGGTTGCTGCTGTTGGACATGGGTGGACTGGCCCCAGGTGTTTTGGTTCTCGTGGAGGTTTTGCTTCCTGGTTCTGGTTCCGGTGTGGTTTCTTTAAGGTTCTGGTTCTGATGGAGGTTTTCCTTCCTGGTTCTGGTCCCGATGAGGTTTCTTCGTGGTTCTGGTTCTGATGGAGGTTTTTCTTCCTGGTTCTGGTCCTGAGGGAGGTTTTCCTTCTTGGTTCTGGTCATGATGGAGGTTTTCCTTCCTGGTTCTGTTCCCAATGAGGTTTCTTCGTGGTTCTGATGGAGGTTTTCCTTCTTGGTTCTGGTCCTGTTGAAGGTTTTCCTTCCTGGTTCTGTTCCCAATGAGGTTTCTTCGTGGTTCTGGTTCTGATGGAGGTTTTTCTTCCTGGTTCTGGTCCTGAGGGAGGTTTTCCTTACTGGTTCTGGTCCCGATGAGGTTTCTTCGTGGTTCTGGTTCTGATGGAGGTTTTTCTTCCTGGTTCTGGTCCTGATGGAGGTTTTCCTTCCTGGTTCTGTTCCCAATGAGGTTTCTTTGTGGTTCTGGTTCTGATGGAGGTTTTCCTTCCTGGCTCTGGTCCTGATGGAGGTTTCCCTTCCTGGTTCTGGCCCCGATGAGGTTTCTTTGTGGTTCTGAATCTGTTGGAGGTTTTTTTTCCTGGTTCTGGTCCTGATGAGGTTTTTCTTCGTGGTTCTGGTTCTGGTGGAGGTTTTTCTTCCTGGTTCTGGTCCTGAGGGAGGTTTTCCTTCCTGGTTCTGGTCCCGATGTGGTTTCTTCGTGGTTCTGGTTCTGATGGAGGTTTTTCTTCCTGGTTCTGGTTCTGATGGAGGTTTTCCTTCTTGGTTCTGGTCCTGATGGAGGTTTTCCTTCCTGGTTCTGGTCCCGATGAGGTTTCTTCGTGGTTCTGAATCTGTTGGAGGTTTTTCTTCGTGGTTCTGGTCCCAATGAGGTTTTTCTTTGTGGTTCTGGTTCTGATGGAGATTTCCCTTCCTGGCTCTGGTCCTGATGGAGTTTTTCCTTCCGTGTTCTGGTCCCGATGAGGTTTTTCTTCGTGGTTCTGACGGAGGTTTTCCTTCTTGGTCCCGATGGGGTTTTTCCTCTCCACCCTCTCCTCATGCAGCTCAGGATGGAGGATTGAATAAAAAAATTAGGACCAGCTAGCTTGTCCTCATTTTTGCGAACTGGTTTATGGGACCACAGTTTTTATAAAGTGGGCCGATGTGGATCATATAATAAAGTTGAACTGGATTATAATTGGACTACCCTGAATTGGACTGTGTCTGTAAAAGTGACCTATGATGACTTTGCTGTGAATTAGTGCTGTATAAATAAAGCTGAACTGAACGCCTGCTGGGAAGGACTCCGCTTCCACAGAGACTCTAAACATAAACTTAAACATGTTTTAACTGTGAAATGTGCTGGATTTAGCTGGTTTGGCCATCTCCCGTGTTAGTCCAATGTTCTCTAGACTGGTGGGGATTTCTCTTCATCTTGACTGGAATTCCATGACATTCCAAGAAGGAATTTATTTTCTATTTCAGTAAGAGCTTCCTGGCTAAATAAAAACATGCGGATCACCTTCTCCATCTCATTTTCCAGGACGTTCTAACATTTACCTGTTATGTTTGAAGGGTTTGTGGTTACAGGGGAACCACTCCTTGGATCCAGCCACGCGGCCATCGATGTAGTATCCCACCAGATGTTGCAGATGTTTGGGAGGTTCCCACTGTACGAACACCGAGGACTTGGTGTTCCTAGTAGCGACAACCTGACCGGGAGCAGAGGGGACGCCTGTTCAAAAGAGAAGCTGCAGTCATTTTCCAAGAAATGATTTTATTCATGGAAAACCTTTTTTATACAATATAGTGCTTCACAAAAGCTAAAAATTGATATAAAATGCTTAAACATTCATTCAAATTTAAGCAGAAGAAGAAAGGAAGACGTCGTGTTGCTGCTGTGATCTGAGACTTCAGATCTGAATCAAACGAAGGAGGTGATGTGTGAACAGGTGTGATCAGCAGAGCGTGTTTACATGTAAACATGCAGGAACAAAGTGCTCAACCCATCAGCTGTGTTTCAGTGCAGCAGCTGCTTCGTTATGGAGGACTTGTCTTAATATCCCAGGAGATGGCTTTTAATTAACAGGAAGGAGTTTCATCTCTGTAAAACTGAGACGAAGAGTTCATGTGTGGGTTATGATAACATGAGATCATGAAGTCACCTCCATCTTGTGGTTAGAGCACACACACGGTGAAAGGTGAATTCGAGGGAATTGGTGCTTTTACAAGGAGTTTATTAATCAATACATACCGACTGGCAGCTCCGTACCTGCAACACATAGCCAACATGTAACAACACGCCAGCGTTTCACGTGTGTGTGTGATCGTTCACGTTGCAGTTAGAAGAAGAAACTTTCAAATTCTCCTTCAGACTAGGTCCAAAGTCTGGGCCACCTCAACAATCTGTATAAAGAATTAAATGCTAAAAAAATAGTTTCTGTCTAAACTGAAATTTACCAGATGAACCTGAAGAGCAAGTGAACGCAGCATGTATGATGTTCTACGTCAACACCACCATGAGGAGGTCATAAAGCAGCATTTCTCCAGCCTGGCCAGCAGCCTACATGCTGGTCCTCTTTACATTTCATGAAGCTATAAAACTACAAGTGATGATGAAAGTTAATTGTCCAAGAATGCTGAAGAACTCCAATAAAACTTGATTTTGCTCAAACATGTTTTTATCATGAAGTTTGTGCAACTTTGGTTAAAGACTAAATATATAGGATCCTTCTCAGTAAACAGATGCTGACGTTAATATATTATTGACTGTTTGCTTTTAATATTTTTATATTAAATGACCACTTTCGTTGTGATAATCTAGTCTTAATGTAGACCTTCCAAATTCAAATTTCCGCACAATTTCTCACAACAGGAAGGACAGTAAGTGCTTTATCTATCAATGGTCAGAGTCAGGAGGATCCAGGTATAGCCCCCACATTCCCCTTAGAAACACCATGAGGATCCAGAAAGAGGTGAAGCCCAAGATAGTCTACGGTTTTCTTACATTTCCATATAACTGCTTTGGGTTTGAACTGTGTGTGGTTTGGATGCCAATGTTTGGTAGAGTATATTTTTACCGTCATGTTGCTAGGTAGCATGCTAGCATTACTGCTTTCTAGTGTCTGCGAACATCTTCTGTACTGTAGGGTCTAATGCTGCCCCCCACCTCCCAACTTAACCTCATAACCTTAGTTTAACTTAGCTTCATGTGGCTATGCTACATATCTATCTAGACTGGTTTATGATGCTTTAGAAACTCATCGAAGCTCGGCCCCTCATACACCACATTAGATGAGACCCGCTGTGTCCTGACACTGTGTCAGGACAAAGAAAATTGCTCCTAAACACATCTCAACTGGTCAGGATGGGAGTGGTGGCATGACAGAGGGTGAAGTTCATGGATTAGAACTAACTTTAGACCTTGTACCGTATGTTTTTGTGTGATGTCACATGGAATTCCGGTTTGTCCAAATATTGTTGTGAAATTTCTGCTTGTTTTGGACAACATCAACGTTAAGTTAGCCTGGTGCCTCCTGCACCCTTTCATGACCCTCAACAGCCAATCCGAGTGAGACTGATTCTCGGCTGGTTGGAGTATGAGGGTCCTGACAAAGTTCAATGAAAACCAAGGATTGAATCAAACTGCTTAATTAAAGCAGACTTGCTGTCTTAGATAAACCAACACCAGATAAAAAGCCCTTCTGTTTTCTTTCAAACATAATGAACAGATGAGCAAATGCTCTTACCATCTTCGTCAACCTTCTGGATGGGCTCAGAGGGCGCCGACGCCTCGCTGGAGCCGTACAGGTTGACTGAATACACTCGGAACTGGTACTTTTGTCCATCTTGCAAATCAAAAACTGGGTAACGTGGGGAGTTGAGTTTTACTGCAGTGTTGATCCGCTGCCAAGCTCCAGTGCCTGCTAAGCACTGTGGGAGAGTCAGGGAGGGGGGTTGAAGGAACAGCCATCTACGACAACCTCAACAACCACAAAATATTTAACAAAGGGTCCTAAAGATTCCCATTCCAGCCACTTTTAAATGAAAAATATTGACATAGTATCTCATAATTCTGAAATTTAAAGTCATAATGATGAGACTCCAAGTCATTATTAAGACATAAATTGCTTAGAGATAAAAAGATTTCATTCATTTAACCGTGTGATAAATTTTAATCTTATAATTTTTACTTTTTTGTCATAATTATTACTTTGAATCTCAATATGACCTGATCTCAAATAATTACTTTACATTTGATAATTATTACTTAAAATTTCATAATTAGGACTTTTTGTCATAATTATTACTTTTACTTAATAAATATGAAATTTTTTACATAATATGGGGCTTTTATTTCAGAATTATGATTTTGAATCTCATAATAATGACTTTTTATCTAATAATAATGACTTAATAATGACTTTACATCTCACAATTATTATTTAAAATCGCATAATCATGACTTTTTTGTCAAGGTCATAATTATGACTTTGAAACTCGGAATTATGAGTGTCAGGAATGGGCTTTCGTTGCATTCAGATGAGTTCTGGTGAGAAAATAATCCATCAGAAATGTAGAAATGTATGAATCTGATCAGAGGAGCTGCAGGTAAATTTGTTTGTTCATCCAGGCTCGTGGAAATGAGTGACGCACCTTCTCGATGACGTACCACAGCGGAGCTCGTCCGCGAGGGCTGGGCGGGGTCCAGCTCAGCACCACATACGATTTGAAAATCTCGGACGAATGCACGTCGGTGGGCTCGCCAGGGATAGTTACGTAGCCTAGATTGGGAGTGAACGAGTTTGAAGTGTGAAGTTCACACAGCAGCAGCTTTACAGAAGTCCCACATCCGGTTTTTATCCGGAACATCTCACATCGGACTCACAGGGACGTAATCTCCACCAGCAGAGCAGACAAACACTACTGATGCTCTTATTATGGATTTTTATACAATTTTCTTTTATAAATATGGTGTCAGCCTGTGAAACACGCTGACAAATCCACTGACGGGTGAGATGTGGGACTTCTACAATAAGCCATCTGTGTTCTGTTATTTATAGGACTGATTTTATTCATTTTTAATTAGTTGTGTTGGGTTATTGGTTTGTGTTAAAGTAGAGGATGATGAATACATTAGTTTAATTGGAAAAAAGAACTACTTTAAGTTGATTAAAGTGTGAATGGAGGAGTTTAATCAAAGTACGCACAACAAACATTAGAAAGAGATGTTTGGCCTTCCAGGATTACACATTTCCTGATTTTCAGGATTTTGTACAAACTCTTAAGTTTTTGTCTTTAACACAATTGGTAAAAAGTTATTATTATTTTACATATATTAGTTCAGATAGATATAGATACTGATGATAAACGCTGAGGGGAAATATTAGGATGTTTACACAGTCGCTGTCCATTTCAGTAGTATTTTTCTAAAATTCCCCTAGAAGCGAAATTATTGTTTATGTTTTTTTCTAGATTTTATTTGTATTTGGGAGTAAATATTGAGCACCGACTACTGAACATCTGAACATGAGTAGACATAATAAAAACAGCCTGTAAATGACATCCTGACAGACGGGATCTCAGAGACGTCATTATGGCAGTCACTCAATAAAGAGCCAACATTTCACTTGGTGAAAGAGCATAAAATGTAGTTTATCAAAGTCAAACTTTGGTTTGTGGTTCTGTTTTTCAACAAAACTTCGAGTCAATCTGTATGGCCTGCGCTACAAGTGCACATTATAAACCTTGCAGACTGGAAGGAAGGATTTCTGCTTCAACTTAACACCTTTTACCTTAAATCACCTTCTTTATAAATATTTCTAGAAGCTATACTGCCTGTCCAAAATAAAAGTCACACACTTTATAAACAGTTGGTTGGACCACCTTTAGCTTTGATTCCAGCAGCATTGGCTGGGGCCTTGTTTCGATAAGCTTCTGCTGTGTCACAACATTTATTTCCACCCAGTGTTTAATTTTTCACCAAGATCTTGTATTGATGATGGGAGATTTGTTTCTCCAGCACATCCCAAAGATTCTTAATGGGGTTCAGGTCCAGACTCTGTGGTGGCCAATCCGTGTGTAAAAAGGTGTCTCCTGTTCCCTGAACCACTCTTTCGCAATTTGAGCCCCATGAACCCTGAAATTGTCTTCTTGGAATATGGCCGTGCCATCAGGGAAAATGGAATAACCTGCTCATTCAGTATATTCAGGTATCACTGATGATCTGTCCAGGGGCACCATAAGGTGTATCTAAAAAGCTGTTTTTACTGGAATCACCAGTGACTACCAGGAACAGTCTGGT
>JBAMHW010000004.1:1216836-1235178 GCA_037177495.1 Rhadinocentrus ornatus
GGACCTAAACCACGCAAGGACAGGTCCTGAGATGCCAAGCTCCGAGAGTGTGGAGAGGAGGATCCGATGGTTGACCGGGTCCGTATCTGTATGGTACCTGGACAGTACCTGGAAGGTACCTGGATAGTACCTGGATGGTGGATAGTACCTGGATATTACCTGGCATGACATGAGGACATGAGAGAGAGAGTAATTGGTTGGTGTGAAATGGTTGGTGTATAAATTGTTTTAATTTAAATTAATTTTGCTCTTCATTTATGGTACCTGGAAAGTACCTGGATAGTACCTGTATGATATCTGCATTGTACCTGGATAGTACCTGTATGGTACCTGGAGAGAACCTGTGTAGTACCTGTATGATATCTGGATTGCACCTGGATAGTACCTGTATGGTACCTGGATAGTAGCTGGATATTACCTGTATGATACCTGGATAGTACCTGTATGGTACTTGGAGAGTACCTGGATAGAACTTGTATGGTACCTGGATAGTGCCTGTATAGTACCTGGAGAGTACCTGGATAGTACCGGTATGGTACCTGGATATTACCTGGATGGTACCTGGAGAGAACCTGTGTAGTACCTGTATAATATCTGAATTGCACCTGGATAGTACCTGTATGGTACCTGGATAGTACCTGGATAGTACCTGTATGGTGCCTGGAGAGTACCTGGATAGAACCTGTATGGTACCTGGATAGTGCCTGTATTGTACCTGGATAGTACTTGTATGGTACCTGGATAGTACCTGGATAGTACCTGTATGGTACCTGGATAGTACCTGTATGGTACCTGGATATTACCTGTATGGTACCTGGAGAGTACCTGGATATTACCTGTATGGTACCTGGATAGTACCGGTATGGTACCTGGATATTACCTGTATGGTACCTGGAGAGAACCTGGATAGTACCTATATGATATCTGGATAGTACCTGTATGGTACCTGGAGAGTACCTGGATGGTACCTGGATAGTATCTGGATATTACCTGTATGATACCTGGAGAGTACCTGGATAGTTCCTGTATGGTACCAGGATAGTACCTGTATGGTACCTAAATGGTACCTGGCTATTACCTGTAGGGTACCTGGACAGTACCTGTATGGTACCTAAATGGTACCTGGCTATTACCTGTAGGGTACCTGGACAGTACCTGTATGGTACCTGGACGATACTTACCTGTCTGCAGCATGAAAGGACTCAGCGTGACTTCTGTCTCCAGCTCGTCCCTCTCCTATCCTCCTCTTCACATCACCTCATCACATTCTTTGTTCTGACTGATTGTCAGAGGTTTGATGAAGTTGGTGGTGTTGCTGCAGAGCCTCTGTCTTCACACACTTCACACAGTGAATGGAAAGAATTCATCCCAGCAGCAGCTTATTAGTTAAATAGACTTTAGCTCCCAAACTAGAGAATATTTCGACCAAATGATGGTCACCATTTACTGGTTGTTGAAATTCTAATGTTTGGTATGTTTCATCCCAGCTGACATCCTCACACAAACTAATGAAAATACAACAAAGAGAAGATCTCTGCACTAAAAAAAATCAATATAAATATGTAAAATTTTTATGTCAGAGGTCTTTGTAGGTAAAGATAATGAGGCGTCCAGCAGAGAAGGTCACCATGAAGCAGCCATGACACCAGGAAGGGCATTCAGCCTCAGAAGAGGGTGAATGCATGCTAATCCCTCCCTCTTCTCCCTCAGGCCCCTTTGAGCTGCTCTATTGGTCCGAGCATTGGGGGATTGCAGCCGGGTCGGTCTTATCACTTATGCACTCACTGACTCGTGGTTCCACTCTACTTCAGATGGGTCACAAGAGGAGAGGGATGTGAAGGGTAATCATCAGTGAGGGGAAGCCCAAAATCAGGACTAATCAAGGGGGGGAGAGAGAGAGACGTCAGAGGCTGGACACGTCACTGAGTCAGCAGACGTGGTTCCGGTCACGCAGAGCGGGGTGACGTAGCAGAGCTGCAGAGGGACGAGTGGGGGGTTGGCTTCAAATGCAGCGTAATGCTCTGTTGCATCGGGCTTCATCAGCAGTTCAGACACATTAAAGCACTTGTTGAACAGAGATTCTCCATCATCATCATTTAGATGCTCTCCTAAATCTGCCATCTAAAACAACTACCGTAGTTCAGCTTATAAAAGATGAAAGTGATAACACCTTCGGTTATTCAGCTGTTATTCAGGTTAAAGTCCAACCTGGACATCCAGCTTCCTAGATCTGCCCACACCCTGGTTTAGGCCTACAGGCAAGAGGGCCGTCTCGCCCGGATGCTGGACTTTGAGTGGAAGCTTCTGTAACAATAAACTGAGATATCACCTGGGATTTTAACTGACAAACCATAAATAAAAAGCATGAACGAAAAGGCTGAAGAGCTGTTTTGTCCTCTTGTTGGTGGCGAGTTCATTTGCAGAGAGGCAGAAAAAACGGAGAAAATTAGCGCTGTTTTAGGAGACCTTTCTCAGGTTGAGGTCAGAAGTGAAGGTCATTTAGCAGGAGAACCTTCCGGCAGCGTCGGTGGGTGGGGTGGGTTCGGCATGAGATAAGAAACCCCCAACAGGCGTGTTTAACTGTAAACTGTGCAGAGATATTAGCTTCATGCTGCAGTTTCACCTATTGCTCTGCCGCTGACGCAGAGAAATGATGACATCATCATGTGGTCGTCCTGCCTCTCTGCACGTCCACCTCTGGGTACCGTGGCAACATGAGAGACGGCTGAGGGCGGGTTATCATACAGATGCAGCTTCCTCCTTCAGCTCAATCATCCCCCCCTCCTGTTTCTTTCTGCAACACTCACCACCCGCCTCTCGTCCGCTCCCCCCCTCCTTCATGTCCTAGCCTGAGCCAATCAGAGGGGCCGGTGGGGGCAGGGTGTAGCAGAGCCACCATTCCAGTGAAGAGCCGCTACATCTCCCCAGAGCTAACAGGGAGCTAGCAGCTGAGAGGGAGGAGGCAGAGTAAAACCGAGCTGTGTGTGTCTGTATGTGTGTGCGAGGCGGTGACTGCTGCCTGTCGCAGACTAGCCGGCTCGGCCGCTGCTCTACTCCTGTTTCACACTTTTCCTTTAACCGTGTGCAGCTGCTCAGCTCAGGCCTGCTCCTTCTTCCAGTTCAGGGCAACCAGAGGTCAGCGTTGGAGGACAGGAGTAACAACATCAGGCTTCCTTTCCCCGGCTCTCTACTCCAAACACCTGGTAGTAGCCGGCAGCTCCTGGCGGACGTGCAGGCAGGATGATAGCGGCTCAGCTTCTGGCCTACTACTTCACTGAGCTGAAAGATGATCAGCTCAAAAAGGTGAGTGAGATCAGCTTTAATCTGAGCTCTTTTTGTGTCGTGTGATGTGACAGCAGTGTGCTGGACGGCCACGGGCGCGGGGTGAGGTTGGGATTGAGCCTCTGGGCCGGATCGTGCTGGAAGAGGAGGGTGCAACATTTTGGAGTTACAGAAGGAAGAAGTCAAGGTTGAATTCTACGTTTAGATTTGGCTAATTTTTCATTTGTTTAGGGGTTAGTAGTATTTAACGCGGATGTCCTTGAGAAGGGCAGTGGTCAAGGATGGTGGTGCAGATAAAAACCTCATCACCAAGGGTTTCCGGAGCATTGGTTGCCATGACATCCAAAGCACACAGGTGGCTAAGAGGGAGTTGGTAAAAGTCAAGAGATATATGATCCCTCTGGTTTCATTCCTTTCTCTACTCTCTCGTTTTTTCACATCTGGAAAAAAAGACAAACACTGATCAGCAGAGTCCTTGTTTGCTGCTGGATCGAGTGAAATCTGAGCTGTGTTTCCTCTGTGACTGAAACCCACCGTGGGATCGATAGAAATGGGGGTGGGGTGATGCTACACTGCAGTGGTTCAGCAGGCCACTACTAAAGTAGGTTAATGGAACTAATAACAGTCAGCTCAGGCATTAACCAAAGAAAAAAGTTCTACAGCTGTATAAATCCTGGATGTGACTGATCCATGGCAACTAGATTACGAAATGTGATCCAACTTGGCTTTCGTCAACAGGTCTATATGTTCCAGAAAAGGGAAAACAGAAAAAAGTGCAGGCTTAAAAAGGATCTCCATCATGTTATAAATGCCTGTGATGGACTGGTGACCTTTCCAGGATGTAGCCTGCTTCTCACATTGTAGCTACTGGGATGGACTCCAATAGATGGATGGGTTCTAAATGTCAAGGATGGCTTAAATTTGTTGGGAAATTTGACTGAGATTACTATTTTATTGTTATCCAACCATCCATTCATTTTCTAAACCGCTTTATCCATATTGGGTTGCTGGGAAGCTGGAGCCTAACCCAACACATAGCAGGTGAGAGTCAGGGAATACCCGGATAGGTCACTAGTCCATCGCAGGACCAATACAGAGAGACGAACAACAACTCACGCTCACTCCTAGAGAGAATCTAGAGTGAACAATTAACCTAACATGCATGTCTTTGGACTGTGGGAAGAAGCTGGAGAACAGTTTTTAATTCTCTTTTGCTGGAGAGGCACATTCATGAGAAAATAACACAACAAAAAGCTTTCAAGGATATTTTATTTACTTTATAATTAAGGCAATATTATAACAGCTAGTTGAATTACGTGAATGCCTGAGTTCTCCATCTCAGCGAGGATGGAAACAGTATTTGTCCCAGCAACTTGTCTCAGCTTCAGATAAATGCTAAAGAAAAACTGTGAAGTTGTGTTAATAGAAACACATTTACAGCCACCACCGAAGCGTGGCTACAGCTCTGTGGTGGATCTCTCTGTGCAATCATTGCACGTTTGGGCCTCTCAGGTTTGGCCTGGATGGAACAACTAAAAGTAGCTTCTTCCAGTTCTTGTATGCAGACGGTGCATCATCTGTGTCTGAGCTTTTAAGAGGGCAACATTTTTCCAGCATAATAATGTGCAGTCCGGCTGTTTTCATGCCAGTTGTAAACTTCAGGCCATGAACTTCTACTTCAGTCCTCTGAAAGACTTTCAGTTTTGGCAGATCTTCCCTGGTCTGGCTGATATCTCATGGAAATGTTCATCAGAAGGTACCTACATGCCAGGAACATCTGCAAGTCTGCTGACCACTGGCATAAAAAGCCAGGGGATGCAATTCTCGGCAAGCACTAAATCTGCATTGTCACATAATGCACCCCCTCCTAGAGCTTAAATACAAAGGTGTAGGGTTGAAATGGTGTTTCCTCCTTTATAACTAATCTATTTTGACTTATCAGTGTAGGTTTCTTACATGAAACTTATGTTATCCCTGCCCCTGTTTAGGGAAGACTGAAAACCAATTTTTTTTCAGAACATCCTTTGATACGTGACAGTGGTGTCACTTGAGAAAGTTGTGATATTTATAATTAAGTGTGCTATGTTTCTATTCTCGTTTTTATCTCTTTCCAGCACTTTGATCGTCTAGAGCTGTATAAATAAAATTTGATTGATTGATTGAAATACTATCCATTAAACATGGGGAGCCATTTAAACCATATAAAACTTATAACCAGCACTTCCACCTTTTTTTCCCCTTGTTGTTATATTTGACCAACCAAATCATGTGATAATAATAAAAAAAAAACACAAAAAAAACTAATTTCTGGATCATTTGAGTGGAAGGTTTTGCCGACACTTCTTAAATGAGCTAAAGAAGTAAATAAATAATGTTTTACTCAGTGGGGTAGCTCTACATATTACTAAAGTACATCTCTCAAATCATTTATTTCCTTATAAAACAACAATAAAAGCTACATTGATTCTAGATGTGAAATGTCTCAGGCAACGACCCGATTCGCTTGCTTAGTTGTGCGCATTCACGCGAAGGGCATGCAAATCTCGGCAGAGATGCAGTTCTCGGCATGACACCGGCCAATTACCCGCACGGCCCAGATTTATTGCGGGACGAGTTATGCATACGCGCTACATTGACAGCCAGCTGACAGGAAAAGGCTTGTGTGTAAAACTGAGCAAATGTTACCTGGCAGGCTCGGCTGGATTATAAACCTTACAGAAAAATAAACTTACTGATAAAGACACAGGATCTCCACTTGATGGTGTCCTGATAGAAGGCACAGCATCCGGCTTTAAGTTTGACCTGCTGGCGACGCCCTTCTTTCTGCTGTTAGCTGGTAAAGCTTCTTCCTGAAGTGTGGACTGCAAACCAACGTGTGGTTTGTTATGATTGATGACTTAGAAACCTAAATGATTGCTCACTCACTGCAAAGTTTTTCAGTAAATGATGAAAGCTAACGTGATTAGCTTTTATCTTAACCCGCTAAGTGGATCCGCGATGTCTTCGTCCTCAGTCAGAACCGGTGGAGAGGGCGGGACAGGAGCTAGTGGCCACACCCTGTGGGGGTTATTGCGTGTAAACGAGGGTCTGTCTGAGCTCGCCTTTTCCTGTCCGCCATTTTTTACAATGATTTAAATGCAGAAATACTCAGACAAGCCATTATGATCAAAATATTGACAAGATATGTCCTCCATCGTCAGATAAATGCCGCATGGACATGTGAACAACATTAAAAACGTAATTTTCACCGCAGTTGCGCTTTAATGGTGATGTTATTGTTGTCTTGGGGGGAGGCACAGTCATATGTGTGCAGTGAGAAAAGATTAGGGCTGAGGCAGGAGCCCTGTGGGATTCCTCTACTGACTGAGCTCTGCAGAGACCTTCTTTCCCATCCTCACCACCTGAGGTCTGTCCGTAAGGAAATCCAGGATCCAGTTACTAGTGAATGTTGGTACTCCCAGGCCAGTTTAGCGGTCAGCCTCAGCGGCCTGTTAGTACTGAAGGCAGAGCTGTAATCCTGGACCAGTAGCAGTGCGTAGGTATTCTTACTGTCCAGGTGTTGGGTGGAGTGAAGTGCCAATGCCACCGCGTCATCCACTGATCTGTTGGAGTGGTAGGCAAACTGATAGGGGTCCACCGTTTCAGGAACCATGGAGGTGCTGTGGGTTAAGACCAACTTTTCCAGACACTTCATGGCAGCAGGTCTGAGATCGTTTATTCTCATGTTTGTTTTCTTGGGGCCTGGAACTATCACAGGGGACTTAAAGGTGCGAGGTACATTTCCTGTCAGAGGGAGATGTGAAGATGTATGTGTACACTTCTGCAAGCTGCTCTGCACAGGCCTTCTGGACTCTTGGTTACCCATGGTCTGGTCCCACAGCCTTGGTGGGGGCCTCAGAGCTCAAAGGACCTGTGTGTGTCACCTGCAGTGCAGTCTCATCTGGGTCACAGGGGGCCTTCGGTCTGGCGTCTAGTCGATCTGGCAATCTGGGAACTGACTTTCAGTTAAATGCTGCAGATTTAATCCCTGACATGTTTTCCAAACTGCATCGGCTGTGCAGAAAACTCCACCTTCTAGTGAACTACAGCCGTTGGGGTTCGTGCGCTTGACGTGTCCTGACTGTGAGGTTCAGGAGGTCGACACGTTCTGCTTCAGGCTCTTTTTTTCCCACAATAACAGCTATAAATACTCAATTTATAGGCTACATATGATCATTTTGGTGTCCCACCATACAAACTCACTAATGCCCTGCTGAATCAGAATAATGTTTTATGTCTTTACAATGAAATTAAAATAAGTCCGGTGTGTTTGTTTTATTGAAATATTCCCTAACAGCCCTTCTTGGTGTTCCTCTCCTCAGATTGACAAGTACCTGTACTCCATGCGTTTCTCTGACGACACGCTGAAGGACATCATGAACCGCTTCCGGAGGGAGATGGAGGGCGGACTCGAACGTGACACCAACCCCACCGCCTCGGTCAAGATGCTGCCCACCTTCGTCAGGTCCATCCCTGACGGATCAGGTAAGGAGTGAAGAAAGCATCAGCTTACTGTATCTGTGCGAAACATTCTCCTAGATTTTCTGAAACTGAAGGATTTGACAGAATAAAAATGTCCCTGTTACATCACACTACTGTAAGCGTGTTAAAACACCGTGTGCTGTGTGTGATGTGTTACAATGGCCAGGCTGTTCTGTGACATAAGCCTCTTTGTGCTCTGGATTTGGACCCAGTAAATTTGTTTTAGGCCAAACGGTTCGAACAGCCTGATCACAGCTTTATTCATCCTCGAATATCAGATATTACAGAATTTTAATGCAACTGTTCAACAAACATGTTTTTAATGTATTTGGTTTTGTCATGTTTCTACTAAAGTGTAGTTAAAAAACAAAACAACTAAAAAAACCTACTCTTCGCCACCGTCTTGTGCGCGTTGAATTCTGGGAGAAAGGAGGCCGCGAAGGATGCATCACCAGCAGCCTTCGTTTGAGGCCAAACCAGGTGCGGATTTGTAGGTTGGATTCGGAAGCTCCTTCAAAATAGGACAGTGCTTGGCGCACCGCGAAGGCGTATGCAGCCGACGTACGAATCCGCACGTAGACCAGGGTTCTCCAATTCGTCCTACGAGGGCCGCAATCCAGCAGGTTTTCCTGCTTCAACACAACTGCATCAAATTAAATGGATCTGACAGCCAATCAAGTTCTGCACAATGACTCATTAATTTGAGTCAGGTGTGTTGAAGCAGGGAAACATGGAAAACCTGCTGAATTGCGGCCCTCGTAGGACCAAATCGGAGAACCCTGACGAGACCCTGAATTGGGACACACTGATAATGTCTTAGAATATGCTAAAATAGAATATGCTAGAATAGAATAGAATAGAATAGAATAGAATAGAATAGAATAGAATAGAATAGAATAGAATAGAATAGTTAGATAAAGACAAACTATTTTTAAAATGGCTTTATCCATACATCATTAACTTTTAGGTAAAATTCTTTTTATTTATTTTCTAAAACTGTAGTAGAACTGTAAACTACTTGGAGACATTTTGCCATTAGATTCAGAGGGAAAGTGTGTCCAAACATTTGACTGGTAGAGTAATTTCCCTTTGGGAATAAAAAACAACATTACAGCATTTTTCTTCCTAACCCCCCTCCCCCACATGTATAATTTGGGATAAAACAATGATGAATTTAACAGGCAGAATATTAAATCCTACTGTAAATATTCTACGTGTGCAGAATTAAAGACTAAGTGGAAGATCTTTGTGCAGCATTTCTATGATAAAGAAGAATTTATAAAACGCAGGACAATTTATTAAAGAAAGCCGACGAACGAATTAGCTGTAAAAGCCAGATTTAGACTGTTAGAGCAGCTGGTGGAGCCACACAGCTTCACTCCTGCAGCTCACTTTATAAATAACCTCAAGTTTCACCAACTGCACGAGAGGACAGAGAGCAGGCAAAGGGCGAAGTTCGAAGCCATGTCGAAAGTTATGATGATGAAGATTAGAGTCAGACGAGCGCTGACAGACACGAAGTGTCAGGAATGAAGGATAACTTGCACATTTACTGTAAACAAACAGAATCATAACGACTGTGTGTAAAAAATGTAGACGACATGTAGAGATTTTAGATTTCTGGTCCGGTTTAACTTAACCACAGATCCTGAAAAAACAATTCCAGCTGCAGGCATGTCAGTAAATGTCTTTTAACAACAAACTAATCCGACTCGTGCTCACGTCTTCAAGCACCACAATAAAAGATGAGCTCGGCTTTGGCAATGAAAGGCCACATTCAGTGGCTCAGAAACTTGATCACATAACCAGCCCTGAAATAAAACAACTTTATTTAACACGGTGAAAGAAGCCAAAGATGTCCGATGAAGGAGGAGGACTTCTAAAGTCCAGCATCTATCCTCTAAAACATCCAGCGGAGTCGCCAGAAAACCGCCGTCTGAGTGAATGAGCCAGTCAGACGGGATTAATCCTGAAATGAGCTGGTCTGTAAAAGCAGCACTCGTATGTGAAGCCTGGTCACATGTCATTCCACTCAGGTCAAGAAGATAAATAGCTCAATGGAGCAGACACTGCAGCCACGGTGCTACTAAATGGAGGGTGTTTTGTTGGGAAGGAGGCTGTGTTATACCCCTCCACAGATGATTCAGCTTCAGGTAAACGCCTGAAAGTTCATGTTTCATTTAAAGAATAAATAGAGAGAATTGTGGACAGCTTTTCTGTGCAGTTACTTTCCCCACTGCACTTCTGTGGAGCATATTTGCTACTAATTTTAGTTTAATGGCACACAGAAACAAAGTATTTTGGCCTGGTGTTTGGTTTTAGTTCCGAGATGAGCCTGGATGTAGGAGCTAACTGCCCTTTCTCTGATCACAGATGCAGTAAACATAGAAAACAGCTCATTGATCAGCGTATTATCATCACTGATGTGCAACTTCCTTCCTAACTTGACAGAAAAGGGAGACTTCATTGCTCTGGATCTTGGGGGCTCAAACTTTCGAATCCTGCGAGTCAAAGTGACCCATGACAAGAAACAACCGGTTCAGATGGAGAGCCATGTCTACGAGACCCCAGATGACATCATCCATGGGAGTGGGTCACAGGTGAAAACAAGTATCAGCTTATGTTAAACTGTCGCTACGGTAGATGTGTATTAATTAAGGTATTAATAGAATATGTGGAAGAATTGTTCCAGTAACCAAACTGTCTCTTACGTTGTGTCTCACTAAATTTATATTTATGTAACTTTAATTGTTATTGTCTATCTACTAATAACATACAGATGAATTAACATCAGGAGTTATTACCTTCCCACAGTAGATAATGATAAAACAGAACTAAATAAAAACTATCCACGTAAAGAAATGTCACATTTAACAAAACTGTTTCCTATTAACAATTCCTAGGCGGCACTAAAAAAAATAAATACATAGACTAATTACATCAGAGCCAGACTAAGGCTTCGTTCACACTGCAGGTCTAAGGGCTCAAATCAGATTTTATTTATTTTTTTACCAAAATCCGATATTTTTGCATGCTTGTTCACAATTATCATATCAGTGCCACCTTCATCACACTAAAATGTGAACAGTACGTGACCCTGAGGTGACACGCGTGCCCAGAGGAAAACTGGACGTCACACAGTGGGGCCTGGGTCTGATGTTAAAAAAATAAATAAATGAATAATAAAAAAACAGATCTGTGCCGTTCAGACTGATTAAGCTCAGAACCTGAACCAGGTTGTGTCCCAATGTCCACCCTACTCCCTAGCCCCTCGTTCACTACATAGGGCTGCAACATAAAGCACAATACATAGTGACTCATTCTCTTGGCGATTCGAACACGAAGCTGCCTATTTTTTTTACTCGCCGCAGACCACGTGACGACCAGCCATCACCACGGCAACCACAACGCGCATTATTCCAAATCAATCCAAAGTTGTGTGTAAATATTTTTATTTTTATTACTTATGTTGTTTTTTATTCTTTGTTGTACATCTATTCAATAAAAAATGTATTTTTGCCTCCTTGCGCCATGCTAAGCTTCTGCCGCAATGCATTGTGGTCTATTTTGACCCGTTTAGTGACATGGATCCTCACAACTTTTCAAGATGCATTGTGGGTAACTTTGAGTGCCCTACTTTCTTCTCTCTGGACATTCAGACACCCCTACAAAATGGCGTGACCACTATATAGGGCACGATGTAGGGCGTAGGGGCACATTCGGACACAGCCCATGTGTGTGTGTGAAAACACTGTCCCAGACCTCCATCATCTTCTGCTTCTTGACAGTTTACATCTGAGCGTGCGCCATGTCTTCTTCCCAGTTTTTGGTATTTTTCGTGGCAGCGCTTCAGTGCCACTTACAGGCCAGCTGTGGATACTGAAGCATTTTAACTGGAACTATGTGGACCCACACCTTTCTGGAAACACTTCCTACTGTACTTTTTTTTTTTTTTTTTACAAAGCTAAATAGCTTCAAAGTGGACTCAATACAAATAGAGATGGTCTAAATGTCCTGATGTTGCAGACACTCAGTCGTTCCAGAAATTCAGTCTTTGTCTCTTCCCTCTGCAGAGCTCAGCTGTATCTAACTTTTATTCCTTGGTAGGGAACTTAGTGGAGTTGTGAGGAAAATTTATTGAGATGATTCTGACTGTGATTGTTTCCTAGTCATAAAACTAGAGACAGAGGTTTGTCAAGGAATTTTAAAATTCTAGGGTGTATTTTTACTGGTTTGCAGCCATGACAATTTGTTGTAAAGGGTCACCTTACAGGTCAGTGAGGGAGGGGTTAAAATGGGGCAATTCTGTAATTTGGGGTGAAAAGATTGTCAGTCTATGAAAGTCTGTGGTTAGAAGTCCGAATGTAACATTTTTGTCCAATCTGACATTATAAATAAAAAGAAATAATAATCAACCTTCTCACCTATTAATCGGCTGGTGAAACTAACGACTCTTTGTTGCTAAAATATTGAATTATATTTTTTTTTTTTAAATTTCAGTGGTTTATGATCAAAACTGGCTTTTTTCGTATTTTTTTTTAATTAAGTTTTTTACACTATGATATAAATAAATAAATAAGAACCCTTTAAAGTAAAAACAGAAGAATCTTTAAATCTTTTATTACATTGAGCCCATTGTGACATATTTCAGACATTTTGTCATTTTATGGTAAAAACTTTGCTAAAAATCCAGTTGATCACAATCTCATACTTGTCTTCTGCCCCCTAATCAATACCAGGAAACAGAAAACCACACTATAATAATTTTGACATATTACATGGTAATAAATGTTAACCATATTGTTAAAGGGCCAAATAAAGACATCACATTAAAAAATAGACTTTTCTTACCATTTTTTTAATGGGTCGTGCCTTAAAGGGTTAAAGTGCCAATGACAAACCTTGTAGTCAACAGTCCCAGTGTAAGTTACTTTTAACAGGGTTAGGGTTGGATCCTGTAAAAGTGAGTGATGAAGGCAACGTCACAACCTGCTGACCTCCTCTGAACTCGTAGAGAACAGCTGGCGCTCGGACGGTAACACGATAACCAAAACACGAGCCGCTGATTGCAGCTGAGGGATTGACTCGCGGCCCAGATCAGGACAGATGCAGTTTAATGAAATGATGCAGAAACAGCTGGTAGGAAACGTTACACCATCTATGAACAGGTTTGTTAGAGTCCTAGTCTGAAGGCAAAATGCTTCTTGGGTTTTTCCTAAAGGGGGCGAGTTACTGTCCGAGAGATGAAGGTAGAATCCTGAGGAAATGTTAGAATGTTGGATGTTGTCTTATTAAATCTGTCCTTGTATTTCTGCATGTCTCCTGGATATTCTACAGTCTAAGCTTCTCTCGTCTGCCTCCAGCTCTTCGGCCACGTTGCAGAGTGCCTGGGAGACTTCATGGAGAAGCAAAAAATTAAGGATAAAAGGCTCCCTGTGGGATTCACGTTCTCCTTCCCTTGTGCTCAAACCAAGCTGGATGAGGTAAACACTTTGAATCTGGAGTGTTTGGTGTGTCACCAGGAGTCACCAGGAGGAAAGTTTGTTCCTGTCAGGACTACCGTTTGTAGATGTTGCTGCTTTACATTTAGTTCATCTTAGCGTCACGTAGTTTCTGATGCTTCACGTCTCTAACAAAATCCTTCTTTTCCAGGCTGTGTTGCTGACGTGGACGAAGAAGTTTAAAGCCAGCGGTGTGGAGGGCATGGACGTTGTGAAGCTGCTCAACAAGGCCATTAAGAAACGAGGAGTGAGCTGTTTTTATGTGATTTTTTTCTAAATGAAACTTTCCATCATTTGACTGATGGCTGGGTTCAGCTTGATCTGGTAAAAGCGGATGTTGTTCCGTCAGGACTACGAAGCAGACATCATGGCAGTGGTGAACGACACAGTCGGCACGATGATGACGTGTGGATTTGATGACCAGCGCTGTGAAGTGGGGATCATTATAGGTGAAAACTAAGCTGATTTTACTGCGATTGAGTTTACAAGACATGTTTAACAAAGCACATGCCACATTCAAAGTCACTTAAATCCCCTTTCTTCCTCATTCTGATGCTCAGTTTGAACTTCAGCAAGTCGTCCTCACCATGTCTACATGGCTGGATGCTGACATGTGATTGGTTGGTTGGATATTTGTGGGACCTGATGAAGTGGATGGTGCAGGAATGTTTATGCTCCAAAATCTTGTTTTTGAGTATAAACATTCAAGACAGTCTGTCTCACCAGACTGTTTTAATTTGAGTTAAAGGCAGAATAAATAAATAAATCCAAAACACAACAACAGTACAATGGGTACAGATCCACAGGTGGGGACCACTGGTTTTACAGTCGGACTCATGAAACCAGTCTACCTGGTGAGATCCAGGACTGGAGTCATGGCCGCTGTGCATCCTTCCAGGAACGGGAACAAACGCCTGCTACATGGAGGAGCTGCGCCACATTGACCTGGTGGAGGGGGACGAAGGGCGGATGTGCATCAACACTGAGTGGGGTGCGTTCGGGGACGACGGCTCCCTGGAAGACATACGCACAGAGTTTGACCGTGAGATTGACAGAGGATCCATCAACCCTGGAAAGCAACTGTAAGATTATCAAGTTTTAATCACAGTACAGCTGAAGGGCATCAGTCAGAGTTAGTAAACTGATCTAAGCAAAGGACCGCATTGGAATATGTTGGGAGGCTGTGGAAAAGATTTCCTTTTGTTCCTGAACATTACTGCTAGACACAGCAACAGTGTTACAGGCATCACAAATTCAATGTGAGAAGCAACAGACGTGTGCCACCATGGCATTAGTGGAGCTTGTCTGATTCTCTCTGCAGGTTTGAAAAGATGGCCAGTGGGATGTACATGGGAGAGCTGGTCCGACTCATCCTGGTAAAAATGGCCAAAGAGGGGTTGCTGTTTGAGGGTCGGATAACACCGGAGCTCCTGACCAAAGGGAAGATCGAGACTAAGCACGTCTCCGCCATCGAGAAGTGAGTGCTGATTGTTCCAGAATGGGACTTAAGATTTAAAGAGGATGTGAAGATGCTGTAAAATCACTGCTTTTCTTCAGGTGCTTATCAGAGGAAATGATTCTCATTTCAGGACTAAAGAAGGGCTGAAAAAGTGCATGGAAGTCCTGACGAGGCTCGGCGTGGAGCCTTCGGACGAAGACTGTCTGGCCGTGCAGCATGTTTGCACCATCGTGTCTTTCCGCTCGGCTAATCTCATTTCTGCCACTCTGGGAGCCATCCTCTCCCGCCTAAAGGAAAACAAAGGAGTCGCGCGACTTCGCACCACCGTGGGCATCGATGGGTCGCTCTACAAGATGCACCCTCAGTGAGTATTAGAAGGAAAGTGAAGAACACATTTATAGGTGTACATTTGTGCAAAGACAAGCTTACAACTATCATGTTGTGTCTTATTCTTCGGCTAAGCAGACTATGTGGATGCTTGGGGAACCCACGCCACCAGGGGGCCCTCCCAAATGAAATGTCAAGATATCTTGATGATTGATTGATTGATTGATAGATAAATAAATATTTTTATAAAAGTAATAATTACAAAAACTTGATTTTATACTGTTCAACCTAATGCCTTTTTTTTTTTTGTTGCTTTTTTGGTCCCAGTCAAATAAAGGTATTTTACCTAAAGACACTTCCTGTCAAACTTTCCACCAATCAGAGCTTAAATTGATGGTAATGTCCAATCAGGAGCAGCAAGTGAGCAGAAAGTTCTCTGTGTGTCTGAAAAGAAGGAAAATAATGCTCCTCTTTGGCTGGAATAAAGCCAAGAAGACGTTTCTGATGCACGGTGGCGCCAAAAAGCAGCTGAGCTGGAAAAAGTGTAAATACAGTCCTGGAAGAATTTAAAAGACCACTGCTATTTATTCTTAAATGATCATCTCTGCGTATTACTACCAAAAATGTAATGTGTACACAAGCAAAACTCAGGACAACAAAGCTTTGGAGGGCGAGGGCTATTTTGAACTGAAAGGGATGACTCCAAGCTCGTCACTCAGCAAGAACAGATGGAAACAGGCTCCTACAGGCAGGACCGGAGTCTTGCACAACTTACCTTAAGCTGTGAGAAGCAAAGACCTCAGGCTGGGGATTGAAAAAGACCACCAGACCTGGACCATAGAAGACTGGAGGGACAGTCTTTTTTCAGCTTTGCCCAACACCTGGTGGTTAGATGAAGACCCGGAGGGGCCAACAAATTAGTGTCCCACACTGACTGTTAAGTATGGAGGCGGGTCGGTGATGATCAGGGGGCTTCAGCAGGCGGGAATCAGGCAGATGTGTTGGATGCATTAATAAAGCCACATACGAGATTACTCTAGAAAAACATTTACTTCCTTATGCTAAGACTGTGCTTCCCAAATCAGAGGACTACAGCAGGACAGTCCTCCAGGCAACACAACCAGGGGAGCCAAGGTCTGAATGGAAGACCACCACATCAAGAGCCTGGTACGTCCAGCTCAGTCTCCACATCTGAACCCTCTGGAATGGCATCAAAAGAACAATGGATGGCCACAAACCATCAAGCAAACCCGAGCAGTTTTGCAGAAAGGCTTTGGTCAGGCCCTCAAAACCGAAGCAGATAAAAGAAGATCCTGAGAAATACGGAATATGTCCTTTCATCACTTTAACAACTCTAATGAATCTGGTACTTTAGATCAGATGTCTTGGTGCTGGGACCGCTTCCATAACTCCTCTGAGGTCCAAATGAGTGATTATCTCAACAGAATCGTGTGTTTGATTAAATACAATCAACACTAAACATCAGTGACGAATATGGACTTTTGTGATTTAAAGTTACTGTCATCGAATGCGGTCTGATGATGAAACTTCTGCTCTCTTAACAGATACGCTCGTCGCCTCCACAAGACAGTGCGGCGCTTGGTTCCAGACTCAGACGTCCGCTTCCTGTTGTCTGAAAGTGGGAGCGGGAAAGGAGCTGCCATGGTGACGGCGGTAGCGTACCGGCTAACAGAACAGGCGCGGCAGATTCAGCAGACTTTAGCAGAATTCAGGCTGAGCAAAACTCAGCTGTTGGAGGCCAAGAAAAGGATGAGGATAGAAATCGAGAGAGGTCTGAAGAAAGACTCTCACCAGGAAGCCACGGTCAAAATGCTGCCTACCTTCGTTCGAAGGACACCAGATGGAACAGGTGAGGAAAAACATCTAAACACATCTTACTGCTTCTAACCGAGTAGTGAAAAAGCTTCAGATGTGTTGACACATTTTAAGTCTTGAGGTCACAAACTAAGAGTTTTTTTAAATGCTGGAAAGCTGCACAGCGTGGCCAGCTTCCTCCGTTGGTCCCACTAAGCTGAGGCTAAAAAAAGTCAAACAACAGGAAGGTATTAGCTTGATAGATTAATAAATCCACTTGGTCTTGGTCTGAGTGAGTTAAAGTGGCCATGACTGGAGTTGTTCATTGCTTACATGCTTGATGTCACAAATAATGCAGAATTTTTTCCACTCAGCTGACAACATGAACTAAATTTGGTCATCTGGTGAGGCATGTAGGGTAAGAAGCTGCACAGCTGGGGGTATCCCAGTCTGAAGTAACCTAAAAGTTTGTTTGTATGAAAGTTTTCAGAAGTCACTGCTGCTTTATTCCATGTTGAAAGCATTTTTTTGTTTATCCATATGAAAGGCTGAAATCATTTTGACCCTGAACAAATTAACAGGCCTCGGTTATTTTTAATTCCCTGAAAGAAAGAAATAGTATTTTGATCGTCTGTGTGGCAGCAACACTTAAGATTAACAATCCAGGATTTACAGGCTTTTCTCCATTTTTAAAATACCAACATGTTAAGAAGCAATGTCTCTAAAATGGTCCCTTATTTACTTTTAAACAGAAAATGGAGACTTCCTCGCTCTGGACCTCGGAGGGACAAACTTCCGTGTGCTCCTGGTAAAGATTCGCAGCGGGAAGAGGCGATCAGTCGAGATGCATAACAAAATTTATGCCATTCCCATAGAAGTTATGCAGGGAACAGGGGAAGAGGTAAGGAAGGACAGATTCCCTTTAAACAGAAGAATGCCTCCTCAAAGTCAGATTTACTCCCCAACTTTATTTTTTTATTCATCGTTTTATGCTGAGCTTACATCAGAAGACTTGGAAAATTTCAACTCACACCTGCTCACACCTAGACAAGCGCCTAGTCTCAGACTGAGATTTTACAAAGACTTGTGGGGTCACTGTTTACACGACAACTAGGTTCTTGTGGCAGGACTGATCTGTCACAAGCTCCACCATCCGCTCCTCTTTCTGGATGGTCCACCTACGTTTCATCACCGGTTTTGTTCATCCTTTTTTGTCCATTATTGCTCTTCTGACCATAGATATCTATGATAAAGGCTTCGTTATATACAGGACTGTCTCAGAAAATTAGAATATTGTGATGAAGTTTTTTATTTCCTGTAATGCAATTAAAAAACATGAAATGTCAAACATTCTGGATTTATTACAAATCAACTGAGATATTGCAAGCCTTTTATTGTTTCAATATCGCTGATTATGGCCTACAGCTTAAGAAAACC
>JBAMHW010000004.1:1243646-1255055 GCA_037177495.1 Rhadinocentrus ornatus
GCATCGAGAAGAGCCAGATGAGGTGGCTCGGGCATCTGGTCAGGATGCCTCCTGGACACCTCCCTGGTGAGGTGTTCTGGGCATGTCCCACTGGATAGAGGCCCCGGGAAGACCCAGGACACGGTGGATGGACTACATCTCTCGGCTGGCCTGGGAACGCCTCGGGATCCCTCGGATGAGCTGGTGAATGTGGCCAGGGATGGATGGATGGATGGATGGATGGATGGATGGAACGAACATTGCCGTTAATCCTAACATTTGATACGGGCATGTCCATAGTGGCATTTGAAGGATGGAGATTTAACGTTTGTGGACCCTGACCACTGCTGGTTGGGATGTTGCGGGACGACAAAATGTTGCTCCATTCTTGTCTCTACTGGACTGACGGAGCCCAATAAGTCTGCAGGCCTGCAGCTCAGTCAACTGTAGTTATGTTACCTGACACAAAGTATCATTTCAGAGGGCAGGTGCAGCTCTTACAACTTGTGTGTTCAGAGGATGATGAAATTTGACAGGAACTTATTTTCTAGGTGTCCTATAACACTTTTTAATGGACACCCTACAGCCAATCACATTTGAGTATTCACTCAGATCGTGGTATAACTCCATTTTATTTGTCTCACTGGATCCAGATGAGGAAAATGTTGATGCCCAAGATGAGTTGTGTAACTCTGATAAACTCAGACTGTACTAACCTGGTTATTTTAACTAAGTGGTAAAAATATTTGGTTTGAGGCTCTAAATAAGGTTTACACCCTATTTTCTAATCTATTTTCCTTGAGATTTCGCTTCATGCAACTTCTACAAGGCTGTTATGTTAATGAAATGATGCAGGAAAGATCCAGGTTACCAGGATAGAAACGAACTACTTCACTACAGTAGCTCTACTACACCTTACTAAACCATGTGGACCAAATCTGACTGGACGCTCCAGGTGTGGCCTACTAAGTGGTTTATTTATTTTTTTTATCAAGGATATATGTTGTAAAATGTTGTTGTACAGCATTATGTGTGAAGGAAACATCCAAAGAATAATCATTTTAAAAAAGCCGTAAGTAAATGCACCTCAACTCATTTGTGTGGACATGGACTATTGTACAGGCTCTGCACACACAAAACTTTGCAGACCCTGGGGACTCTCTGGGGGGTCAGAGACCCCAGTTTGGGAACCACTGATTTACACAATATCCTGCTTTAATGTCTACAAATAAAAATGTATTTTTTTCCTTTGTAAAACTCAACATCCAGAATGTAGCTCAGTCTGTTTTAGTAACAGATCGTTTTTCATTTAAATTTGAGATTTTTGTGATTTGTCATGAGTAAAAGAGAGAACTTGTATTGATCTCTGAATCCAATCAAATAGAAATCATGAACAAACCTGTGATTTGCATCCCTTCAGAGTTAGACTTCTACAATCATTTTCCAAAGTGTGTCCTTAGTTTTGTCTCTCGCTCAGCACTGTTTCTGATCACTGATCTCTAGTTCATGGTTGCCGTGCTGCTGTTTGTCATGGCAGACATATATATCTTATGGAGGATTATCAAACAGGTGCACGTGGATTTTCATATAGCTGTAAAATGAAGGGAAACCAGCAGCTGCTGGGATGAAAAAACAAACATTACTGTTAAAAAAAATCCTGTTCAGCAGCTAAAACATGTAAAGACTGGGATGGTTTAAAGGCTTAAACATATATAAGCAGCACTGCTGACAGAAAAGCAACATGTAGTGACACACCTAGCAGTCAGAGGAGGGGAGGGGATGCTAATGCTTTAAGCCCACCTTATACTGGTGGAACAGCTGAGAAGTATCCGGTGACTCCCACTGACCTCTGACTCCCCCTTTCCTCCTGCTCCACAGCGATCGTCTGGCGCTGCTGCAGGTCAGGGCCATCTTGCAGCAGCTGGGTCTCGACAGCACCTGCGATGACAGTATTATCGTTAAGGAGGTGTGTGGCACGGTGTCCCGTCGCGCCGCTCAGATCTGCGGAGCCGGTATGGCTGCTGTGGTGGACAAGATCCGTGAGAACAGAGGACTGGACCACCTGGACATCACAGTGGGCGTGGATGGGACGCTCTACAAGCTGCACCCACAGTAAGACCCAAGCTGCCTCAGATTATCCTGAAGGTTTCTCATAATGATGTGAATGGCAGAAAATCTGCCATTTACATCATTACAAGGCGCCCACTTGAAAATTTAAGGAGGGCAGACTCAGCTAGTCAATGACAGAGTGAATGGCTGTTAGAAAACCTTTAGAAAGTGGATTTAGCATAATATGGGACCTTTAACATACGAACACCTAAAGACATCCCGTTATTGACACTTGTGGTTTCTAGAATCCAGTTTTAGCAGAAATCCTGAACAGAATTGCTGATTTTAATACAACCAGCAAACTATGCACCAAATATCAAAGTAAACGGGTTGAACTAAGAATAAACGCTTCCATTATTATTTTATTATTATTAAACCCTTCTTGACAAAGCCTATTTTTCCAAAAAGTCTAAAATAACATTCTCATAAATAAAGTATACCTTCACGACTACAAGGGCTGTATGTGTGTAACCTTGGTTTCTACAGAAAGCTGAGACATGTGAGATTACTACAAAAGAGTCAGAATCAAGGTATGTGCTACTATGTCAGACTAAATTCACCTGCGACACAGTAGAAAATTTACATGTTATCTAAAAGAAAACCACATTGCTTTCAGTAATAACCAGGAGATGGCCTCCCAGTTCATCTAGGAATGTGTAAAGTAATCCTAGGAATGGGTAAAGTAATATCCGATGAGAAATCAGGTGTTTAATTAGAGGTGTTATGCAGGTAAATATCTCAGGAAGCTTTTGGCTAAGGATGATGATGGACACCTCTATCAATGATCAGTCAGGAGGATCCAGGTATAGCCCCCACATTCACCTTAGAAACACCACGAGGATCCTGAAAGAAGTGAAGCCCGATTTAGTCTATGATAGGAAGAGTGAATCCTTCACTATAAAACCTCCTTCATCTCCATGGAAACCAGCAGGACCTTCACGATTCATTTCAAACAAAGGCAGAGTCACAGGAGAAACATTAGCATAGTTTTTAGAGCTGGAATCAAACCTTTTTGGAATGAAACAAGTTTTTAACCCACAGTGATGACTCAGGCATCTTTGTAATCAGCAGTGACTCTGCTTTCGTTGCACCTTGTTTGTGTGGAGAAAAAAGAAAGTGGAGAAATGAGCAGAAGCTCTAAAGTGGACAGAGATGCTCTCATGGTTTTCTTACATTCCCATATAACTGCTTGGGGTTTGAACTGTGTTTGGTTTGGATGCCGATGCTTGGTAGTCTTTTAGCTGAGTTTCTCTCTGTCATGTTGCTATGCTACATGTTAGCATAGCTGCTTCCTGGTGTGTGACTAGATGGATCTCATGCCGCCTCCTGTACAGGGGGGTCTGGTCACGTTTTGGACAGATTTAAGTTTTTCACACAGTTTTTTTGAGTCCAATAATCCCTCTTTCAAAAAAGCCTGAAAAATAACTTCATTTCTCATTGTATGTGTTTTGATACTGGATTATATCTCCCTCCAATTCCTCATCAGGCTACTTGGTAACCATGGTTTCCTGTTGCTCTCTCTCCCCACAGCTTCTCTCCGATCTTCCAACAGACCGTGAAAGAACTGGCCCCCAAATGTGACGTGAACTTCACGCTGTCTGAGGACGGCAGCGGAAAAGGAGCTGCCCTCATCACCGCTGTGGGTTGCCGCCAGAGGGAGCTGGACGCCCAGCAGCAGTGAGGGTCCCTGTCCTGTTCGCCCACCTGCTGCTCCACCATGACCTTCACCTGCTGAACCCATCGCCCCCTCGGCAGCCGTGACTCCACCTCTGCTCCACCTGGTCCAGCTACAGCCGGAGAAACGTGCTGCCTGCACAGAGTCCAAACTGAAGATGCAAATATTTATTTATACTGCCAGAGGCTTTATTTCCATGTTTGTACATTTTCCTCAATAGCTTGTCAATAATCTGATAAACCTAAACTCCATACGTGTGCAATATTTGTGTATTGCTAATTTTATTTTTATATGGAGGCAAATATATAACTGTATTTATATAGCTGAGGCCACTTTGAACCCCAGACGTCATTAGGGTTTTGCACCACAGATGCAAATAAATGTCTGCACTTTTTCTAAGAAAGCTCCAACAGCAGCATTTCACTGTCAATCCCAAACGAAGGATGTCTCCTCAGCGACGGATGAAGCAGAAAACCAGCTCCACAAGGGCTCATAGCAAAGGGTCGAATGCGAGAGTCACGGCTGTTCAATTCCTCGTCATTTTATGTGCAACATGCTTCCATCACGTGCTAAGCTACTAACCCATGTATGTGACTGTCAGTGTTACTCGCATTCAGATAATCCTGCAGCACCACACGCCCACCGTAGAAAAAGGACACGTCTCTCACTGGTAATTATTGTGGAATATTGAACTTTGGTGTTGTGATGAATCCCACTTTTATTCATTGTATGTGCAACAAATAAATGTTTATGGGGCCCCAGGAAAGGAATGAAAACAGCGAGCGCTTTTGTGTGTATTTGTGGCTGTGTGTCAGTGTGTAATACATGACGACGTGTAGCTTTCAGTGTCCAAAGCTCCATGGGGACTGCATGCTTTTTATCCAGACAACAAAGAGTGCTGGTTTGTTGGTTTTTTTGTTTTTTTCTTAGATCTATACTAATTTGTGATCAACACAGTTTAAAAAAACAGAAAGAAAACTCATTAAATTATATTTTGTTGTGGAGTAAACCCTGTCTCGCTCTCTTAAATGATCAAGCAGCATGTCTGAACGTGGGAATATGGAGCTTCTTGTAGAATTCAGAGGATCTTTAAAAAGACCTCAGACATGAACAAATCAACGAGAAACTAACTGATCTTTGGGGGGAAAAATAAAAAAATAAAAATTTATAAAAACACAAGAAGCTGGTTGTATAAGTATGGGCACCCTTAAACTAATAGTTTGCAGATTGAATCCCATCATTTGGTCTTCGTGGGTTGGAGCTGATCATCATGGAGCATCCTGGCTTCTTCACAAACTGGGGAATGCATCGTAAAGCGCCAGTTCCAGCTGAAGAGAAGCAACTCCACAGCATGATACTGCCACCACCATGCTTCACTGTGGGTATGGTGCTCTTCTGGTAATGTAAAGAGCTTTTGCTCTGGGAATTGTGGCCACAAAGTCTAATCGTGGTCTCATCAGACCAGAACACATTTTGCCATGATTTGGGGAGACTTGATGCATTTTTTTCTCGCAGATTGTAGTTGTTTGAAAGTTTTTCTTTGTTAGAAAATTCTTCTGTCTTCAACCCCACCCATATTCTAGATATATGGAGAGTATAGGCGATGTAGGTCCGAACCAGAACTTCCTACAGCTCCTTCAGTGTTTCTGAAGGTCTCCCTGCAGCCTTCCTGACCAGTTTTCTCTGGTCTTGTCATCAGTTTTGGGGGGAGGTCTAGTTCTTTGTAATGTCCCTGTTGGTGAATGTTTTCAGCGTGTTCCAGGGTAGATCCAAAGCTGTAGACCTGTTGTTTGCACCCTTCTCCTTAATGATACCTGATAACTTTTCAGGTTATAGTTTTCTAACTGATATACTTTGGATTCTTTTTGTAAAAATCACAAAATCGTGAAATTTTGTGTGAACGCCCTTTATATGCACTCATAAGCACCATCATGCTACGTAGATGGATAGATTAGCTAGACACCACACAGCTAGAAAATATCTGAAGTGCAAACTCAGGCTTTAGCAGGTTAAAGTCGTCTCTCGGCCCTGTCCAGTGGAAATTTGTTTGAGATTTGTGGTGTAGTTATCTAAATAATTGATCCTTCTGACACGCCTCAGTAACAACACCATTCCTTCTCCTAGATTTTATAAAACTGGCTGAAAGGAACAAAGTGTGTTTTGCTTTCTAACTGTTTTCGGAATATCTTTTTTTCTTTAAAAGAAACCGTGATTCCTGGTGACACAAAGAACCTGCAGCTATGTTGTCCTGATTTCTGACTCATTCTCCTAATATGGTCTGTATTTCTATTAGAGATCTGCAGAAAAAATATCACTATTCTGAATTCTATGAGTTTAATGAGTACCTCTAAATATTATAATTTACATGTTTTTAATCAAGGAAAAAGCTAATTATTAATCTATTTTCTTGCACAGTGTGCATACATAGAGTGACAAATAAGGGATGGGCAAGTCATGCTCCCTTGTATTCACTCTGTGTCACATGATCATGGCAGTCTATCAGATGTCATATGATGATGTGTTTTGATATTTTACTGGTTTAATGCAGACTCTTGAGCATTATGTTTTATTATTTTAATATTATATGTCATGTCTTTAAGAACATTAATTTTTAGTCTAATTATTCAATTATTTTAAAAAGATTTGTGTAATCTAATTAAATTAATTAATATATTTTATCATAATTTCATAAGAATTTCTTTCAAGTACTTATATTCACAAGTTTTCCATTACACAAAAATATTTGTGCACACTGCAAAATTATGTGATTTTCATTAATCAATACCAATCATAAACTAATGGTAAGATACTGACAGGAAAATGTTGGTGTGCCCACCCGAGACAAATATATCAGGGCCTGTGTGTTCTCCTCAAATAGTTATTTAATTTTTTTTTTACCTGAGAAACTATTTATTTCTTGAAACATAAAAATGATTAATAAACCAAGATCCTGTCTGTTGTCTGTCACAGAACAGAGACGTGCCCCCCCCTCCCCGAGCTGATAGAGCTCATAACAGACGGATTCTTGCCTTTTTACGCCATGACACATTTCTCCACCTGAAGTCTTCATCCTGAAAGGCTCCAGCTGATCAGGAGTCTGGCTTTGTCCAGCCGGTCTGCAGCAGAGGAGGGAGGGGGCCATCTGCTGTACGCATTACCTGTTACATTCACATGTATACACCAGAAACAGAATGCTACCATAACTAAAACCATTTAAAAAATGGCTCGTGCGTTTGAGGCTCTTTGTGTTACATTTCCTCGAAAGTGTGTGGGTGTCTAGGTGTGTTTGCACACCTTCATGTCTCCACTGTGCCAGTTAGTTTAAAGGTAGTTAGCGCACTTTGCAAAGGGTACAAGTCTGCATATTGATCTGAGAGAAGTGCGCGTGCAGCAGCAGTCGGCGGTTTAATGTGGGAGAAACTTCGCCTCTCTTTCTGCGTCTGCATGCGTGGAAGTCTGTGCGTGTGTGTTTGCGTGCATGTGTGTTTGTTTCGAGCCTTCACCAGGTTGGGTGCGTTACATGAGGGGCTTCTTCCTGCTGCATCCATTTGACTCAAACCAGCGCCTACCTGTCACCGCACATTTCAGCTGTAAGTAGTCGTGATTAAACGACACCTTAACCGGGAACTTCTTGGATGTGGCGTCAATGCGCTTTAGAGGAAAAGAGGTAGCCTGCTAGCTACTGACATGCTAACTTTACTAGTTGTGTCTTTGCAATTGTCGCTAGCTTGTGTTGTAGCTTGGTTAGCAGTGGGTTTAAGCTAAGGGCGAGCTTTAGTCCTGCCAGGCTCGGTGCCAGTTGTCATCATGTTAATAACACTTTAATTTGTGTTTCGGTAGATGGAAAAGAGCAGTTTGCATGTATATAGTTGTGCACTTTACGCATATTTCCGTGCGAGACTAACGGCTAAAGTCACAGCTAACGCTAGCTAACGTTAGCCGCCGTTAACCTGTTTGCTCGTTTTTGACGCAAATGTCGGTCAGTCAGTCATCCGCAGCCTTTGCATGTTATTTTACCTGGATGCTGTAATCTGTCAGCATCTACCACCTCCGTCCTCGTGAACCCCTCCTCCCTCCTTCTGTTTTTCTGCGCTAACGGTCATATTATCTTTCGCATTGCGTTATCGGCCACCCGCTGTGCGGAACACCCGAATAAACTGACCCGAGGTGCCGCTGGACTCGAGCGAAGCACGTGCTGTCGTTTGTCCTAAACAGGTGTTCCTGATGATGCACGCGACTAATTGGACGATTAACCCGTAGCTGCTCAGATGTTAACCTCTGTCACCTTCTGCTACAGCTGCTTTAACTGGGTTGGAAATGAAGCGTTTCTGAGCAATGTTTGGGTTGTAAAGAAAATGGGGATTATTAATTCATTTAATAAATTATACATCCGGCAACATGTTAGAAATCCTGAACAATGTCGGATTTCCCTCACGGGACATTCTTTTTGTGTTCGGTGTGAAGAAAGAGCAGATGTGTCATGACATGCTTTTATGCCACTGGTTGCTTTATCAGAAATCATCTGAATCATGTTCATTCTTGTTTGAACAGTTCTTTGGTGCAAACAGCCAGCTCATCCCCTCCGATTGACGAAGGTCTCTCCTCGCACACTTGCACCAGAGAAGCAGGTTGAAACCTCCGTCTAACTCATGGCCGTCTGAGCCAACACGGCCCCACCGTGGCCCATGCTCTGTATCCGTTTTCCTCCCCGTTCTCCTTATCCCTCAAGCTGACGCAAAACCCCAGACACCTACCTTCCCTTTCCCACCCCCACTCCCTGCCCGTCCCCAGAAACTCGCCCCCTCCTGCCATGGTGTCCGGCACAGAAACCGTGCACTACATACATCTGCACAATTCCAGCCAGTCGGTGCTGGAAGCCCTGCGCACACAGCGGCGTGAAGGCCTTTTTTGCGATGTAACCGTGCGGATACACGACGCCTCGCTGCGTGCCCACGCCTGCGTCCTGGCAGCTGGAAGCCCCTTCTTCCAGGACAAGCTGCTGCTAGGTCACTCTGAGATATCCGTGCCGCCCCTGGTGCCCGCCGAGACCGTGAAGCAGCTTGTGGATTTCATGTACAGCGGCTCGCTGGTGGTGCTGCAGTCGCAGGCTCTCTGCATCCTCACTGCTGCCAGTATCCTTCAGATCAAGACTGTCATTGACGAGTGTACCCAGATCATCTCACAGAGGAAGGCGGCGGCGGGAGCGGCGAGTGCAGCTGCAGCAGCGGCAGCCGCGGCGGCGGCTGCAGGTGGGGGAATGCTTGGAGGAGTTCTCCCAAAGCAAGAAGAGCGTGGCCTGGGGAAAGGGAGAGAGAGTGGCAGCAGTGGAAGCTGTTCTGTTAGTAGCGCTAGTGGAGGTGGAGGTTATGCAAACTTCTCTAACTTCATGGCTGAATGTGGAGCTAATAACGTGGGTGGAGGTCTGGCGGGTGCCAGCGTTGCTGTCAGCGAGAGCGGCCCCGGCCCGATGGATCAAAGTAACACAGTGAATCTGATGGCGCTGGGAGACATGGGCACCAGCTCCATGTGTGGCAGTGATGGGATGGGCCCCGGGGCCGGCACAATCCTCATGAAGCAGAGCTCCAGCTGTACTCAGGACGTCAGGTACAAGCTCCGAGACCTGTTGGCACAGACTGCCAACGGAGCCGGCACTGGTAACGCAGGGAACCTCTCCATTGGCTGCAGCTCCGGCGTTGGCAGTGTGGACAGCATCAGCAGGGACGGCCTCCGCGGCAACGCCACTGACCTCTCCGATGACCTGGTGGGGATGGACCGATACAGCGAGGAGGAGGACTTGGACGGAAGAGAGCGAGGAAGAGACGGAGACAGAGACAGGGGAGCGAGCCACAGCCGCAAGCAGAGGCAGCCGATAAGACTCCAGGTAGGGGGATAAGGGGATGGGTTGCTATGGTTACAGCTTTCAGGCATGCAGAGCTGCAACGTTTTTCGTTTCTTTTTATGCTTTACCCTCTTCTCACACTGCATTGGCGTATAACACTGAGATGTTTCTGCACTTTGCACAATTGAATTTCTCTCCTCAACTTCAACAGAAATTGTCTTATTGATTATCTATGGACTTCTGCATTTTACCTGTAGGTCATTCCCCTCATTAGAAGCCGTGTAACCGAGTCAATCTGGTGCTGCTCTGACAGACTGTGTGACCACAGTTTACAAATGGGATTTCTTTTCCAGCTCAAACTGACACGGACCTTCTTCTCTTCAGGTGCTGGGGGGAGAGGGAGTGGTGGTGAAAGATGAAGGGGTGCAGGCTGCAGATGGGACCGTCTATACGTTGGAGGATGGGAGGCGAGATCAGGAGCAGGGGAGTCAGGAATCCATGGCAACCTTTGGGCAGGTATGTTAACTCAGAGGTGTAATACAGCTGCTGAAGCCGGTGTAGATGAAAATAAAGAGTTAAAATGTAAATGTAAATCCGTAAAATTGGAAATATAGAGCTTACTTTTAGTGAACACTATAATAATTCATCACTGACTACATGCAGAAGGATTCCAGTGAGAGTGTTTATTTTTAAGGATGAATTTGGCCATAATTTTGATTTTTTTTTTTTACTTCCAAAGGATCTTCTCGTGTTAAATGTACAATCTGTGTTTCAGTCACAAGTCCTGAAGTAAGTAGAAAGAGAAAGATGGTGGAGGGGATTTATGCTGCATCCTGCTGCACAGACTGTACGAGGAACATCTGCCACACAGTCAAAGGATGCAGCTTCACCTTTTACTGCAGATGAAGTCATGATGGGAAACGGAATAATCTGCTCAGTTTAAGCATTTAAACAGTGTGTTTTGCTGGGAGAGCACAGCAGGTGATCATCAGTGAATCCAGCTCCTCCTGATTAATCAACTCCTCCGTCAGGTCTTTTGGTTTTCATCTTTCCCCCTTGTGATTCTTTCCTCCTACAAAATCAGACATTTTTAATCATCACAATACTAAAAAGAAAGTTAAAAAAAAATGTAATTATATATTTTTAATTTAATCTTAAATGTGACTATCTGCCCCATCCGAATAAAAAAGGAATTATTTCTGTTATTTCTCGCATTACTTTAACTTTAACACACTGGGGGGGCGTGCTCAGACGCCATACTGAGCAGATAAGGACGTCGGGAAAAGATTACAGAAGAAGCTGTTGAAGAACTTTCTCGGCTGTTTGCTGACTCTGGATTCTTGGGAAGAATATTTGCCTCTTGAGGATGACGATGGGTCACCTAGCAACGGAATGGGCAGAATACCGATGATGATGATGGTGGATTTGAAAAGTGAAGAAGTACATCACAGGTGGATCAGAGAGTTTGATAAGAGAACTGGGTACTGTAGAGACTGGGATTTGACTAGTGCTGAACCCACTGATTTCTACTGCATTTTACTACTGTTAGTTTGAGTTAATAGTGAAAGTTATTTAATCTTATACAGCTGCCAACCTGTGATGCTACAATATACAAAGTGCTGGGCAACTATTACAATTTTTAATCGCATGGTTACACGCAAAGTGTCTCTTTCCTTTAGAAGAAGGCCGACAGCTACAGTGAGGAAACTAAGTATTTGAACACCCTGCTGTTTTGCAAGTTCTCCCACTTAGAAACATGGAGGGGTCTGAAATTTTCATGGTAGGTGCATGTCCACTGTGAGAGACA
>JBAMHW010000004.1:1260322-1271301 GCA_037177495.1 Rhadinocentrus ornatus
CACACTCTGATCACGACTTTCACACACTCCGATCATGCCTCACACACTTCGACCATGCCTAACACACTCTGGTCACGTCCACACACACTGATCATGCCTCACACACTTCGGCCATGCCTCACACACTTCGACCATGCCACACACACTCTGATCACAACTCTCACACACTCCGACCATGCCTCACACACTTCGACCATGCCTAACACACTCTGATCATGACTCTCACACACTCCGATCATGCCTCACACACTTCGACCATGACACACACACTCTGATCACAACTCTCACACACTCCGACCATGCCTCACACACTCCGACCATGCCTAACACACTCTGATCATGCCTCACACACTTCGATCATGCCACACACACTCCGACCATGCCTAACACACTCCGACCATGCCTCACACACTCCGACCATGCCTAACACACTCCGACCATGCCTCACACACTTCGATCATGCCACACACACTCTGATCACGACTCACACACACTCCGATCATGCCTCACACACTTTGACCATGCCACACACACTCTGATCATGCCTCACACACTCACCAATCACACCTGTAAGTGATGGACGTGCATGTCATGTCAGCCTGTGACAGATGCGTTTATCCTCTGCAGCTTCTGTTCCAATACCCAGTGAGCCAGTCGCAGTCCGCTCCGTTCTACGTGGGAGGGCCCATTGGAGGCATGGACAACATGGCAGGAAATGAGCCCAGTCAGCAGGCTCCACCCCCAGCCCCAATGACCCCCGCCCCACCACCCTCCACTTCCTCATGCTCCGCAGGGCCCTCTCCTTCCTCCCAGGGATCCGAGACCTCGTTTGACTGCACGCACTGTGGCAAATCTTTACGTTCCAGGAAGAACTACAGCAAGCACATGTTCATCCACTCGGGTGAGTTAACGTTACACGTTTTTCTGCAGAGGGATGCATCAAGTATACACGAAATATTGCCCACCCTTGGCCATCCTTTATCTCAGTGGTTCTTAATTATGGGTCCGCAAACCCATGCTTGGGCCTCATTCGCCACCTAGCAACAGCTGCGCTGCTTAGTTTTTGCCTGGTGGCTAACGTTAGCAGCGTTAGCTTCCAGCCATTGTTTGTTAATGTCCTGATGGTGGTTTATAAGGTGACGTATTGGTGGAGTTGAATGATGTGACGTGACATCCCATTCACATTATTTCGTCTTTGCAACATGCTGCTTTTTCATTATCTTCTTTTGACACCGTGAAAAGAGACTTCTCTGCTTGAACACCCCACAATGCTGCATCGCCATTATTGTCACATACCCAAACAAATACCTCATGGCCAAACCCAAAAATTTGATCTAAAATGAGTCACAGTATACTGAACAGTTCCAGCTGATTAACCAGAACCTGTCAATAGTTTGGACACACTTATTCGAGTATTATTATTAACAGGCTTGCTTTGCTTTGTGTGTGTGTGTGTGTGTGTGTGTGTGTGTGTGTGTGTGCGCACGCCTTCCCCCCCAGGTCAGAAACCTCATCAGTGCTCCATCTGCTGGCGCTCCTTCTCCCTGCGGGACTACCTCCTCAAACACATGGTGGTTCATACTGGTGTTCGGGCCTTCCAGTGCACCATGTGCGGCAAGCGCTTCACCCAGAAAAGCTCCCTCAACGTCCACATGCGCACCCACCGTGCCGAGCGCACCTTCCAGTGCAACGTGTGCCACCGAGCTTTCACCCATCGCACCTTGCTGGAGCGCCATGCCCTGCAGCATGCCCACCATGCCCCCCAGGCTCCAGGCCAGGGTCAGGGCCGTGGAGCCGACATGACCTCACCTACCAAGCACAGTCCTCCAGCTATGGGAGGACCCTCAGGTATGACTGGTGCAGCTGGCATGGTTGGCAACATGGCCAACATGCCCAGCCATGGAGCTTCCGCCACTTAAAGTTAGAGAAGGGAAAAGGAAAAGCGGGGGGGGGGGGGGAGGAGGGAGTTAGTGAGCCCATTCCTTGAACCAACACTTAATCGGTCCTTTTACTCTGGTGGGAAGAGCTCTTACAGGTGTACAGGTTTCAAAGTTTTAGCTTCAGTCAGGGTTTCTGCACAGGGCTGGAAGGCCTTTAAGTTTGAAAGTAATATACATTTTTAAGCGGTTTTGGATCTGTACAAACATCTTTGGAAATTTTGTGGAAAATGCTAATAGTAGTAGCCCCACTCTAGTTTCCTGTGTTGTGACATTTGTTGCTGTGAGGATGATGTGAGGTACAGAGCAACATGCCCACCAGTCATACACATGAACAGCCATCTGAGAAGTCTTGAATTTTTAAATAAGGGTTCTCTGCTCTGATTGGATCGTTATCGGCTCATATGGCTCAAAAAAGCTGGATAAGAAGGAATGATCTTTTTATTGAAATGAAGAGGTGAGCCACAGGGTCATTGTTAGAGAGCAAAACGAGAACTTAGAAGAGGACAGGAGGAACTTTTAGGAGCTGTTGTGGTTTCATATCAAGATGTGAAGACAACAGTTCACAACCAGAAGTCCTTTTCTGATTATGAGTTGTGTAAAAACAAGCGATTGGCAGCCATTTCTTAACCACACAGCTCTAAAACCACCATCAGCACAGTTGGATGCACGGATTAAAATCAGACTGCTCTCCTTAGTCTCAGTATTACAGCTGAACAATTCCTCGTATTTAAATCAGAGTTGCAATTTAAAACTTTCTAATTAGCAAATTGCAACAATTCCTGATGCCCTAAATCCTGCCGTGTAAATCAGATCAATAACATCAGACCGGTTTTACAAACCAGTTCTAGAGGAAGCTTCAGTGTTGTGGCCACAGGTTGCATCTTGTAGTTGGTAAATGAAGTTGTTTATTTCTCAACGTTACGTGCTTGTTGTAATATAAAGCAGTTCAAATCCTGCTTCTAACTTCCTGTGTGGGAGATCGTGGTCCAAGTAAGTCCTGCTGAATTCACGACGCAGATGCCTGGAGGGTTTTTATAAGATGATGCTGTGGTTGTGAAATCAGGAGATGACTCATATCTGCCTTTCAGCCCCAGTTTAGGCTCTAATTTTACATCCTCCTCTCTGGATTAAAACCAGGGCTGTTTATCCGATGGACCACGTGATCAATGATCAGCATCAGTTTCACAGAAAGTCATGATCAGAGCACCCTTATTTTAAAAGTGGGGTTGTGTAGGAACTCTGTTTTACAGAGGTCAGAGTCACCAAAGACGTCAGGAAAATGAGGGGGGGGGGCGGGCAACCAGGGTTTGATTCACCTTCAATTCTTTTAAATCAGGGTCCATTTTCCTTTGTGTCAAACCTCAGGGTCTGTGAACTTGACACGTTAAAGGTAAAGACACAACAAGCTGGAAGACTGGTTTTTTAGGAGGTGTTGGGACACGCTGTGTTCCAGCACGTCTGACAGATGGCCTCAGGAATCAGTTTCAGCCCACGACCATCCTTTGATTGTCTCACGTCAGCGGGTATTAGCTGCGTTTAGCATCAGTGATGTTAGAAAAATGTTGGCTGCTTAAATTTACCCGAATCTGCCTCAAGATGTTAAAGCAAAGTGGTAAAAAAAGCTCATTCTGAGTCCTGTGATGGACTGGAGACCTGTCCGGGTGTACCCGGCCTCTCACCTGCTAAATGCTGGGATAGGCTCCAGCTTCCCTGCAACCCTTCATGGACGAAGCTAATGGTTGGATGGATGGAGTTATGACCCGATAAAAAGAGTCATTTTCCTTTCTGAAAATCATCGTTGCAGAAGGAATTGTGTCACCATAAAGCTTCCTTTCCAAAATAAAGGCAGCTAGTTTCACTACCAGGAAGCTGGTGACCCCTAAAAATAAACTATTATGATTATATTTCTGTTTTATAGAAGTGAATGAGACGTCCTTGTGTTGAAATGAACAAAGGTGAATCTGCTCACATAGAAAACAATAAAAGCTGTCGAGCTGGAGGTGATCACCCCGCGGAGGATTCCAGAAGCTTTTTCAGGCCCAGAAATCCTTTTAAACTTTGGAGAAATGCTCTGAAACTGGAGCAGCGTCGGGAAAGTATGGAGGAATGTTTCTTTCTCCTGAGGGAAAAAAGAGAAAGATGTTTACTGAAGATAATTTTACTTAAATACTTTTAAATTAGGAATTATCGAGTGAATCTTTTGGTTTTTTAATTTCTACTCTTTATTACTGAATGAGGAACATCATTTTAAAAAAAAATTATGTATTTTTTTTCTAGGTAAACATCATTTTAAAAGTATTTTTTTTTTCTAATTTTCTCTCCCCCCCCAAAAAAAATTTTTTTTTTTCTAAGTCACAGATTTTCTGAATTAACCTAATTTTTGTTTTTCTGATTAACAAGATATTTAAAAGTTTTTGAGAAGCTCTCAGCCATGTTAGCACCAGCAGGAAGTAAAGACATTTAGTGTCTTACAGGACGATCTTTTAGCAGCGTTTACAGTCGGCCTCTGTCGCAACGATGCAGTGACGCGTTGCTGGAGATTCTCAGCCGTCAAGCTCGTGTAATCCTCAGACGTCCAGCTTACTTTGATGCAAGCTCTGAGGGTAATGATGCAGTAAGAAATGGCTCCAACTTTTCATTGTCAACTTAAACCATCATTGGAAGTTTACGAAGCAAAATGTTTCAGGTTGGGGTCAAAGTTCAGGGCAGGGGTGTCATTCTGCCTCCGAACGTAGCATCAGCGCTTTATCTGTGGAGAGAAAATCAACTGTTGTGTAGTTGCTAATTCACACACACACAAAAATATTTTGACCCATACCAATACAAACATGCTCAAGCATTTTTTACACACACATTTCTTTTACCTTCATCATCATAAGTGTAATAGTTGCACTGCATCTACACACACAGGAGTTTATGAGTTCACGAAGGGTTTACAGACTCACTTTCACACATACGTGGTGCGTTTAAGTACTGGTAGAAAGCTGGGTCATCTGGATGTTAATTAGATTTTCTGCTGTAGTTGTTTCAGAGTGGAAAGGATGCTTTTTACAACAGTTTACAACACGTGTGAAAATAGTTACACACATATACTCATGCACTATTCTGTACTTGTGTCACTTTTATTCCTGTTCCAGTAAAGTAGCTGTTCAGTCAGTCCAGAAATTTCTGGTGGATTATTTTCCAAAGTGAGTGAATTCAGCCGTCTTTGGTATAACAGCATCCCGGACTCGGAGGGAAACGTGGAAACAGAGCTGGAGTTTCCCTCCAGGTTACTGAGTCCATCTTTCTTTCCTGAATAAAAGTTGAAGGTGAATAGACCTGGCACTGGGTGGGAGGGTTAATGAACTATTGCAGTAGGGTGGGACTGCAGGGATGGGGGGGGGTTTGCACAGCAGGGTGAATAAAAGTCACTGTCATCTGTCTGGACGCTTCACAACATTTTCCACAAGCGCCGCCGGTCAGCACCAGGATCATATACCTCGAACCAAGATGGGACACATTTTCTCATCAGAACTGGAGAATCATTTCAGCATTTTTTACACACACACACCAACAATTACCTCGGTGGTCCAAAGACAGGCATTAATGCTTCACGTCGTTTTAAGCTCCATCAAAGGAAGAAACTGGAAACGAGAGCTCGGATCGACCCGTTTCCTTTCCTCAAACCTCGCTAAAGCTCTTCTGTGTAATTTTTCCTGCTCATCACTGTAACGCTCACGTTGCTATTTCTTGCTTGTGACTTTATTTCTATTTCATTTCATTTCTTTGGTGCAGAAATAAGCCAAACTTTAAAACATCTAAGTGAGATAGCCATTCAGAGGAGGGTAAATAAGGAAGAAAAACACTGACAAATCAGACGATTATCAGGATTTTTATGGAGTCTTTGGTTGTGTTTGTCTTTTTGAACTCTGCGTAATAATAAATGGGAAGTGTTGCTTAAAAAATAGAAAGAAAAACAAACAAAAAAAGCTTTTCTGACAGCACTATAAAGATAATAAACCTTTCTAATGTTTTAGTAAAACTAAATGAATCATGAAAATGTACAATCACCCCGACTTGTTTCAACAAAGCTAAACTTGTGATAATTTCCGTTATCACATTAATATTTATTACAATTTGATGTCTATGCACAATTCTGTTTGCACATTATTTGGACTTGTTGTCCCCTGAAGCTTAACATTGTTCTTTTGTTTTGTTTTTTCTTTTTTTTGGGGGGGTTGTTCCTTTGAACACCTGAAGTTTAAAGAGCTGACGTGTTCCTGCTTTCTGATCGTTGTCTTCAGTGTTTGTTGAAGCATTATAGGACATTCAGTTGTCGACTTCAGCTTCCTACGAGCTTCTGGTGGGATCTCCTCTACAGATGAGCCAGTTGTGAGCTGGACAACTTTGCAGTGATTGAAATGATTTCACATAAAGGAGGAAAATAAATGAAAATTGAGATTATTTAAAGGAGTGCGTCCCGCAAAGATCCAGATTGTCTCTGCTTGGACGTCACTATAAAGAGTGACATGAAATGTCCGACGTGAACGGGGGGAAATACTGCTTATTTATTGGGAGCAGGCTGAGCAGCATGACTAAAAGAAAAGTTTTACTTCAGTGTTGTGGATTTACAAAGAAATAAAAAAGTTAGAGGTGCAGGACTGAAAGACCTCCAATAAGCTCAGTATAAAATTTAAAGCCAAACTTTGGTGCTTTCCTTTGAAATCTTTACCTCATGTTGCCAGCAGCAGGCTGTGATCCGGGTTGGTAAATAAGCTGTGTTGAGCTGTTTCTGAGGTTTGATGCCGCCATTGGGGCTCTGTTGCATTTAGTCTGAGGTGGACCTTGTACAGTACTGTAATATGTGTGCTTTGAAGCCATGTCAGCGCATTGTAACATACTGTGTTATGCCTTTATTTCTGTTTTCTTTTTTTGTTCCGTCTTGTTTTGTTGAGAGGAATGATAATTGTTTTTCTACATTAATTACTTTAACAGAAGTTAAAAATGTCAGAAAAAAGCATTCATTCATTTTATTAAAATAATCTCTTGTCATGGTAAAACTACAAGTTTTCTGTATAATGAGACTGAAGGCATGATTTAAAATTTTTCTGAGAACTTAGATGTTGTATTCGATGAATTAATTGAATTTTAAAAAATGAGTGATTTAAAAGATTTCTTTCTCCAAATAAAAAGTCTTGTATGGCTCCTGTCCAGCTGCCTGTCTTCAGTGTGTTGTGTGTTTAGGGTGAGACCAGGATCCAAGCGTGGACACAGCGCTGAGTCCTAGTGGTTTATTACAGCCAACAGCTGATGAGAGCGGAACGAGGAGGGTGTGGCAGGCAGGTCGGGGTTTCTGAGAGCAGCAAACAAACGATTATTAGCAGGCTGAAGGAAAAGACTGAAAAAAAATGTGGAAATGGCCAAGTGCTATTACTACTGGGTAAACCAACACGTTAGCCATTATGTTAACACATTATTATCACCTCATGTGCTACAAAGCACCCACCCAAAACATGCAGGCGAGAAAAGAAGGGGGCCCCTGCCCCATACTCTTGATCCCGGGCGGCATCTAGGCACCATGGCATGCACCAGCCCACCCCGTGGTAGCACATTCAGGCAGGCCCAGACCACTTGACCCTGACAGTCCCTCCTACCCCCAAGTGAGGGGGCCACCCAAGGGCAACAGAGCCCAGAACCCCCAGTCTGCCACAGAACAGCCCGGCCACCAAGGCCCCACCAGTGGCCACACCTCACCGCCACGAGGCGACCCCCCACAGCCCCCGACAGTGCCACCCCGATAGCGGAGTAGCCCAGATTCCCACCGCGGGAAACCACCAAGGACCCGCAGCCATCAGGCACCAGCCACCATTTTCCTGCCCCCGAAGCGACGTGGTCACAGTCCTCCACCTGCACTCAGTGATGGAGCCAATCACAGGACACCAGAGGGAGTGAAATTCAGCTAACTGGGTCTTTGAGGAGGCCGACATTGTCTCAATACTGATCTGGGAAGCGGTTTTTAAACTGCAGAATACACAGATTATTTTTGGTTTTCCAGTTCACAAGGATAGTTTTCTTTGCGATGCATAAGACCGTGAGAATCATGTGCAGAGTTAATTACCATGTTAATGTCACCAAGTTACCTAGTAGATACAGTGAAGGGTTTGTAGGAATTTTACATTTAAGCCATGCTGACATGTCTTCACATACCTGAAGCACGAACCTCTGGACAGGTGTGCTGTTAATTACATACTGACTCTGAATAAGCAGACAGACTGTTCTGATTCTGATTCTGATTCTGATCCTGATTCTGGATCTGGATCCGGCTCTGGAATCTCAGTGCTTACTTGGGAGCCCACCCATGTTCATGCAGTTTAACCAGAACCAAAGTGGGAGGGCTTCACAGGCTTTACTACATAGAAGTAAACATAATGTTGGGGATTTGGCCCCAGACGTTGATGTTGAAGTCCGTCAGGCTCAGTTATAACCTACGGTTTCCCCCCCAGAAAATATATTTAGACGAAGGAATTTCATGAGATGTCAGGATTTCAACACCAGCTTTATTACACTGCTGAAAACAGGGAAGACTTCACCAACACACCTTAGATCCTGATGAAGGAAATTTTCAAGTTCAAAATCTATTCAGTACATCGCGGAACATGTTGAGAACAAATAAATAGACTATGGAAGTCTGGATTCAGACAGGCTAAACCAACTTCTGTGGAAATTCCTCCAGACTAAATGAGTTGTTGTAGTGGGCGTGGCCTCTGGGTGCTTGTATGCACTCTCTGCAAAGTCTGGACTCCTAAAGAGACCACAGATGCTCTTCTCCCAGACCTGGATCAGGGCCTCCGTCAACCACTGGACACCACAGTCTGCGGTGGACATGGCAGCGATGGATGGAACGAGACACGATGTCCCAGAGGTGCTGGACTGGATTCAGGTCTGGTGAACGGGCGGGTCAGTCCATAGCATCAATGCCTTCGTCATGCAGAGCCTGCTGACACACTGCAGCCACATTAGGCCGAACATTGTCCTGCATCAAAAGGAACCAGGTCCCACTGCTGCAGCATGTGGTCTGACAATGGGTCTGAGGATCTCATCCCGGTTCCAAATGACAGCCAGGTTTCCTCTGGTTAGTACATTGAGGTCGGTACGGCCATCCAAGGAGATGTCTCCCCAGACCATCGCTGACCCACTGTCACACCAGTCATACTGGAGGATGTTGCAGGCATCAGAACAGTCTCTTGACTCTCTTACGTCTGTCGCATGTGCTCAACCTGGACCTGCTCTCATCCGTGAAGCGTACAGGGCGGCGATGGCCAGTCTGCCAATCCTGGTGTTCTCTGGGCTGTACAGTGTTTGGCTGTGAGCACAGGCAACTTTACAGCACAATGCTATTCAAGGTTTATGCTAAATTAATGATTCCACTGACCGATGGGTCTAAATTAGCTGATCTGAAGTTTATTTTTAATAAGTGCTCTTTAGTCAATCTACCATCTTCCTGGAGAAGATCTGGGGAAGGGAGGCGGTGCTCTCTGAAGCGATCTTGGGGAGTTGTTCCTTTCAAAGAGCCATTAAAAAGACTGGCTCGTTCTTACAGTATCTTAATAAATTTCCCAATATACAAGATTATAGGTACATATTCTGATTGTTTGTCAAAGTTTTTCCACCAAGATGACAGCGCAGACTCCTCCGTCCAGGAATTTTACTCCAGATAGGGAACAAGATCTTGCGACGCTCCAGGATTTCTCTGGGAAAATGATCGCTCATGCTAAGGTCAGTCCCACGAAGCTGTCTGCCGCAACGCTTCACCTCTTCTTTTTCTTTGTGGAGAACAAACTTAGCTACTATAGGTCTGGGTCTGCCATCCGATTTTTTTTTCTTATGCGGTGAACCCGATAAAAGGAGATGGCTTTTACCTTTTCCTCCTTCCTTTTCAAGTTGATTCTGATTATTTAATTAATTAATCTGATTAACAGCTACCTCTGCATCTTCCTCCACCTGCTCAGGAATCTCTGAAATAACTAGGTTATCGCTCATGCTACGAACCTGAAGATCTAGCTACATCGTGACCATAACACCACTCCCTGGTTCTACTAACCTCAGATATGTATCCACACTCTCCACACACAGGTGATAGAAAAGCTAATCAGACTCACTGGGCTTCACTCACAGAGTTTTAATGTTTGTTCACATCAGACAATAATACTGCCTGTCTCAAATGTTCACAAAAATAGGTTAATTTATTTTATGGGTTCATTTTCTTTTTTTCCGCCACTCCCGCATTTTTTTTTTGTGTGTGTGTGTGTGTTATTTTCTTCCCAGTTTCTCTCTTTGCACACTTTTTTGTTTTTCTTTTTTCCAGCTGCCACCTCAAACCGTATTACACTAATGCTAAGCTGCACAGTACATTTAGTAATATCTGCATAAGTCAAGCACATATTATTAACATTCAACACAGGCACACAACACTACGCATACATATTCACACGCTTACAAACACACACATACACATATATATCAGCAGGAAGCATCCAACATTCACCTTTTCACCACAAGCAGGACCATACTTGGATTTATCACGTTGAATGTGCACGGAGCTGGGACCAGAGAGAAGAGACTAAAAATCTTTAGTAGATTAAATGATCTACAGACAGACATTGTGTTCTTACAGGAGATTCATATGACAAAAACATCAGTGGATGCCCTCTCTACAACGCAGTTTCCTCATATTTACTCAGCCTTTTATAACTCCAGACAGAGAGGGGTAGCCATTCTGATAAATAGAAAATTAACCTTCACAGAAATCAACGTAATCACAGATCCAGAAGGGAGATTTATCATAGTAAAATTATCTTTTCAAATTATGAGGTTATGCTTAGCTAACTTATACGGCCCAAATGTTGATGACCCCTCCTTCTTTCACTCTTTTTTTACATCACTTTTTGAACATGCAGATAGCACTCTAATCACAGGAGGGGATTTTAACATGGTTCTGGGCTCAGCTGATAGATTTAGTAACACTGTAAACCATCGAAGCTGGCAATCAACAAACAC
>JBAMHW010000004.1:1364359-1382985 GCA_037177495.1 Rhadinocentrus ornatus
CAAAAGTTGGTAAAGAAACATCTTTAAACTTTTACAAAGGCTGTCAAGTTTCTATTTTATTTCTAGTCTTTAGGCTACCATGGTACATGATTGTGTTGCTGACCAAATTATTTTTTATTAAGAAGAAGAGTTACAAGAATCTAGCGTTAGCGAAAACACGCTACTAGCATTGTTTTAGCACACGCTATAAAGTTCAGCAGACGTTTGTGTCTAAGAGTTTTGCCAGTGCAGCTCCATGTGAGAAAACATCAAAGCAGCAGCTTTATTTATTTTATTTATTGCAGGTCATATCATATCAAGTTTCAAAAGTGTTATCGCGTCTTTTACGGATATCGTGCAGCCCTATTCTACACCTTGGGTCTGTTAATGACCCATTAATTTGAGTCAGGTGTGTTGCAGGAGGGAAACATCTACAACCTGCAGGACAGTAGCTCATGAGGACCAGGGGCCTCATTCATCAAACTGTAGCAAAGCAAACTACAGGCGGCATCTACGGTGCAAAAAGGAAATGCGGCACACAAAAACTTTCAGGTTTATCAAAGCGGGTGAGCGCACATCCCCTGGCTCTTTCAGCCTTTAAGTAAATCCTAACGTTGTTAGGCTACCTTGCTTTCTTTTGGACATTGTGTATGGTTAATAGCAAAGACTGTGGCGCATTTACTCCTTTACTTTGTATTTAACGTAGGCCTACAAGAAGTTTAACTTGTAGCACCGCCATGCTTCAGTGGTCACAATAAATATAGCATCCACAGTCATACTTTAGGCTACGGTGAATTTGTGAGCAATCACCATACATTTTATTGTCACTTTTATATAGCTTCCCCAAAATTTCATAAATCATGTTTCTAGGGGAGCTCATGTTTCATTAAGGGGAGCTATAGCTCCCCCAGCTCCCCTGTGGTTCGTACCCTGGGAAGGCCTGCCACGCCCTTGTGGTGGCCATAAAAAGTCAGGTGAACACCGCTAATAAATAATCATATAATTTCCATCATGGCTCAGGAGGGAAAAAGAACAAAAAAGTGTAATTTTTCGGTATGTGAGACCGAGATCCTGATGGACCACGTTGACAAATGTAAAAAAGGTTTTATTTTGGAGTGCACGGCGTGGGCATTACCAGTGTCAGAAAGGCAGAGGAGGGCAGCAGGTGGCAGATGCTGTCATCGCAGTGTCAGAATGCAAGACATGCCAGAGGCATCGGATGGTACGGTCTCAGTTGGCAGTTGGCATCTGTTTTCCATACGGGAGACCAAAGTTTGAATCCGACAAGGGGAATCGCTTTGGAGAAAAGCGTCTGCTAAACGACAGTACTGATGCCGGTAATTTAGTCTATTGTTTTGCGGTGCAGAGGGACACAATCACCGCTATTAACCAGGTGGACAAGGAGCTGCGGGAAATAAAGACCGTCTGGACAGAAATTGGTACAACAATAAAAAAACATTGCGTCAGAATAAATAAAAAAAAAAGGAAATCCTCCTCTTGTGTGTTTCATCAGCGTTGCATCACTTCCAGACCTCCAGCCTCCAGTCTGCGTCCCCTCTGCTGGAATGAAGGACCAAAGCTACTTTTCTACTGATGCTACATGCTGGCAGCAGACTGTCCACCTTATTTAGCTGCATGGATTTTATAGCATGAAGTTTTGTTTCACAATGACAGAACATATTTTAGCGGTTGAGCTTCTTCTGTATTTTTCTGTAAAATTCTGTATTTTTTCCACAAACAGGCGCTCTTAGGAGAATTAATATAGAATGTGCGTCTTTATTCATTTCTGCAAACAGCTTTAATACCTAACACATGGTGTGAAAGGTAATAGTGGATTGTGCACAAATGTCACATTTCACATCATTTCCTTGATTTTATTCTGCACCGGTGGTGTTGCCGCTTCCCGTTTCTCTAGATTATGTTCGTACGGGAGGGTCAGAGTTGCCGTGGAGGTAGGAACATTTTCCCGTCATGCTTAGTTTTCATAAATCCCAAAAGTTGATCATATTAGGCGTACGCTGGCTTTTGTTTCTACGCCAGCTTGATAAATAAGGCCCCAGAGCTGAAGATCTCTGCTGTAACCCATCAGACTTCACACCCTGCGTTGTTCAGTTTGAGCACATAAGTCACAACATTATCACAATACTAACATTCAGCCTTAACGCTCACTGAGAAGGAGTACAAACTAGTCTGAGTGTGAGCAGCATGTCCCACTAATCTGCATTACTTAGATTGAAACTTTGCTCGTCTCTCTTACAAAGCAGCAAAGTGATCAATAACTCTCCCTGAAGTCCGGCATGCTCCTGACTAGTTCCCTCTCCTAGAAGCATTATTTTATCTTTTTCTTTATTTGTGCGTTTTCTAACATGATGTGGGTGGCAATAATGCTCTGCCTGACATGCATGTGGCTTATAATAAGAGGTCTGGACTTCACCAGGTGGTAGATAGCTGGACCCACGCCAGGTAGGCTCACCTATTCCCGTGACGTCCTGCTTGAGCTCAGCAGCTTCCGTCACTCAGAGCCAGCGAATTCATACCTTCAAAGCAACAACGTACCTCTGGAGCTACTGCAGGGACAGAAGCAGGAGCGGTCTCGAAGGAAAAGAGGATCCAGAGGCGGGATACGCAACAGGTTGAGAGGTAGTCGGTTACCTTTACTTGACAATGCCTACAACCACAAATCTCGTTCCACTTTGAGTGGACCAAATACAGGAACCGGACTACAAAGCAAAGTGCATTGTGGGTTCAGCGCACATCATTGTAGATAAACGCAACCAAAATGTGTGCACGTTGGGGCAATTTTTGCTGGTTTCTGCATAAAAAATAAAAATTAATCACCCACTTTTACTCTCTGGTGGTCTCCCTTCAAACCAAACAAGCACCACAAATCCTCCAGGATGTTTTAGAAAAGCTGAGTTTTTCCTTCGACAGGAGACAGCGTAAAAGCTGTGAAAGTGAAGTTTTGTGTGTGTGTGTGTGTGTGTGTGTGTGTGATGAATGAGGAGTTTATGTACAGAAAGAAAAACGTAGTTTTTGCTTTTCCTGTGATGAAAGATGCCCGTATTTACAGAAAGAAGGTGGAGATGAACGGTTTTGTGCGTGTTTGTAAGTCAGTGAGTGAGAGACATTTGGAGCGTGTGAGCGTGATGGCTGGTGATAGAAAGTGCATGTGTGTGTGCTTGTGGATGTGTGTGTCTGTCCTGATTATTTGCTTTTTGCTGTTTTGGCAATTTCACACTCGGGCTCCCGGGAGGGAAAGCAGAGATGGACTTGGCATGTTCGATCAATCAGCATACACACACACACTCACAGAGTAAAGCCATTAGCACTACCTCCACCAGGAGCCATTTCTTTTCCTCCTGCTGTGTTGATAGACTCTATTAAGCCTGATGGGAAACACACAGACTCACTCAGATTCGGTGTGCAGCTTTTTTTGGTTTTTCATCTCTTTAACAAAATAATCTTCTTTAAGTTCGTCATCATTAAATGTTTGGTTGTATTTTACTTAAACTACTTTGTTTCTTCCTTTTGTTGCATACTGGTTCACTTTCTGCAAAAAAATGCTAAGAAGAGGCATAATGTGACGTTTTAATTTACTTGAAAATGTGATAATAATCGTATGAGAAGGTGGAGTGATTTAGTTTGTATTCTGTCTTTTTTCTGCAACTTCACTGTTAGCTTCATTGTTCGCTTGACTGTTAGCTCCATTTTCCAGTAGTTCCAAAGTGTGATCCGTGTTGTCTTTAGACGTTTGTGTATTACATAGTACATGTAAAATAAGTTTTATCTAAATTATCGTGTGTGTTGGAAGACATGAAAAACAGGGGATTAGTGTCAAGACGAAACCCCTGCTTTCACTGGAGGACGCTGTTAGCTTAATAAGGAGCTTGATGAGATGGCTAGCATACCTCAGGTTGAAGCAGCACGGTACTGCTGAGCTTAGTAGTTCCTTGTAAAGTAGAGAGAACGGTTACTTAATAAAATGTTTTGTGTATGTTGTTCACTGACCAGTCCGTGTCTCAGTCAGCTTACAGGTAACAGAATCAAGCCTTAGTGGCTGCAGGTGCCTTGTTGAGCAGTGTTGCATGGTTTTAAGCATGACGCATCGAGAACACGTGAACCACTTAATGAACCACATGTGACATAAAGACTAAAATGGACTGGCAAGGTGAAAAGGAAACCAAGGGGTATATATGTATATATGTATATATATTTGCCCACTTCCTTCTCAATCTGACATGGCAGTGAATAAGGCTGAAAACACATGATGCTGATTTTATTGATAAAAAACTGATTTTGAGGTAAGAAAGTAATTTCTTTTTACCAACACTTAATTTTGTTTAGTACTAATGAAACTGAAAATAAAACCATAGGACTTACAGGAAATAAAATTTTTGTCTTTTGGATGAAATGAAATGCATCGTCCCCTTGCTCATTTCAAACCACTATGCTAAGACAGCTAGCTTAACATTGGCCGACAGGGTTGGGGTGGGTTGTAACATTTATGTTAACAGTGTTACAACCATCCCCTTAAATTAAAACTTAGTTGTTTTTTTATTTGATTTCTTTTAAAGCATGCCTAGGCAATGGAAAAGACAGAGTGAGAAAGGTGTGCCAGCTGATGTTTTTAAAAAAAAGCATCTGATGAGGTCTCAAAAAAGGGAACGTCAGTCAGATCAGGATCATGGAATCTCTCATGTAACACTGAGCAGGTACTGCAAATCACTGCAGAAGCTGAGAGACCAGTGATCCTCCAAGAGTAGGCTACAGTAGAATAAAGAAAAGCAGAAGAAGTAGCAACACCCCCCACCAAAAAAAACAAAAGAAAAAAAAAAACAAAGAACGAACAAAAGAAAGAAAAAATGAAAGCAAGCTGAAGATTCTAAAACCATCTGCATGGATCCATTTTGCAACTCACGGCCAAAGTTATGATGGTAAAATGTAACCACTGTAGTCTTTGGGCCCACCAAGCTTGCACTCCAAGGCTACCAACTTTAAATAATAAAAAGTATATAAGATATGACACCTATATCTTTTTCACACAAGTGCAGAGGGTTCATTAAGCAGCCGTACTGTTATGAAAGTTTGTTTAAGTAGACTTATTTACACACACACATTCACACACTCCTGAGTTAAACATTATGTCTGTAGTCAGTAAAAGAGAGACTTTGTTTGGGATTTTTCTTTTTTTTTAAATAAATCTGTCCGAAGCCTATCATATGGTGTGGCATCTGTTTATGCTTCTTTTGTCCAATTGTTACAACCTTACCCAGCAGTGGGGTAGGTTGTAACAAAGGACCACCATAAGTTTGACATTAACATAGGATGTCTGTGATATTCTTGCAGAGTTGTAAATTGGCGCATTTTATAGTGAACAAATGTGGGTATTTCTGTAGAAGTTTGAGAACTGTAGCTCTAAAATTCAGTGAGTTAAATTCTGCTGTAGCTTAGAAGATAACAAGATATTTCAAATGGTCTTTCTCAAGCTATTTATTTATTTTAAATCCTTTTATCCTGAAGAAGTGAAACCTACCAGTATTTGTTAATACATCTAATTTATGAAAATGATCCCTTTAAAGTGGATCATCTCTATAAACTTTAATTAAACCAGACAGATTCTTTCATCCTTTGGAGCTATGTATGAAACTCTGAATATTACAGATGCGTCATTAGTCTTTAACACAAATCTCATCATTAATGGAGACTGAATGCAGAGATTTTAAGCTCTGCTTGCATTAACACTCTATTTTTTCCTGTTTTATTGATTCTTTCTTGGTTTTGGAAGCACTCTCCTGTGGTCGCTTGTTGGCTCTGTGTGGATGTGTGAAGGCTCCACACCCAATAATGGACCTCTGTGTGTTTTGATGATAACCTGAGGCAGCCTGGAAGTGTGCTGCCCCCACTCAGTACCTCCCCTTGGGTACTGGTTTTAGAATTATTGGAGTGCAGTTAGAAGATCTATACACAGATTTACCTCAACCTGGAGGTGAACCGTGTGGTCGGCCCGTTGAAAGCGAGCTCCAGCAGGTGTATCTTAGACACGTTGGTGCAGCATCACCACCAGCTGTCAGATTTAAACTTTATCAGGAATAAATAAAAGAGGAGAGAAAATTATTTACAGGTAATGTTAGTTTATGTAAGTTTAACAGCAGCTCACAGGAAAAATGGCTGAAATGTGATGCAGTTCAAAAACAAAGTGTGCAAACTTTTCATGTCCTGTAAAGAACCAACATTCCTGTTAATGGCTCATCGAATAGAAAATGTCACGTTGCGTGGTAATTAGGTTTGATCGTGCACCATTTTTTTCAGCATCCTGCAATATTTTTATGCACACCGTGGAGCATTAGCCTCTAAAATCATGTCCCAGTCCAAGTTTATTAACAATATTACCGCTTGTAACACCTGCCGAGTGCACCTCCATACAACCAACACGCGGCTTGTGTGTGGAAGTGTTGTAAATGAGGAAAGGGCAGCATTCTACAGGGACGCAGATTTCAATGCTGCACTGGTTTTCTAATTAGCATAACTCTGCAGAGATGATCATGTTCTTCCTTAGATTTGTGATTTTTAGCCCTTTAATTATCACCAGTTTTCACAGGGCTGAACAATGACATTTTTACCTGTTAAACTACTTAAACAGACCAATGATGTTTATTTTCAAGTGTTGCTCAAAGTTTAGACCATGTTCACAAAACCAGACTGGAAGTGTATTTTACTGCAAACATTAATATTGGTGATCAATGACATCTGTGTAGATGAATCATTGTTAGCATGGTGCTATCCTCTGTCAGATAGGAAAAAAAATAACATTTTGTCCTCAGTTTAATTGTAATTTACTCAAGCATACAACAATTTTTACACTAGGAATATATTCTCTGAGGTCCTTAGGGCTGGGATTTACGTATCATGGCTAGCTCTTGTTTGGTATGTTGATGCGAGGTGTACTACTCAGATACTCCTTTCATTGCTTAAACCCATCCGGAGTAAGAAAGAAAGGTTTTCAGACTCATACCCACCTAAACATGCATTCCTCTTCAGACATCTGAGCATCAGCGGGATGAGGATGTATAGACCCAGACTTCAGTCTCCCTAGATCCTGATCTGATGGAGATTTTTTCCAAAACCTTAAAGGTGTTTTTTAATTTTAGCTGCATGAAGGGAACCTGAACAATATCAAGCAGATGGTTTTCATGTTGTGTCTGTTTCCATTACATGTTCACTCAGCTGCTGCCAAGAAACCGAGTTACAGTTTCCTGTGAAATGAAGAAGCGTAAAGATAATTAGATAATTAAATTCAGGTGTCAAAGCAGCTAAAAGCAAATAGCGTCTGAAATAATAGAAATGTACTGGGAATTAAAAGTGTGTGTGCTGATTTAATGTGTGTCTCTTCATGCATGTCCTTGTAGCTAACTTTCCCTAAAGACACCTGATTCTCTCAAGTTCTCTCATTAGGCAGAAGGCAGAGCTGTCCTCATTAGAGCAGATGATTGGCATGTGGGCGCAACTAATTAATGTTGTGAATTTTTCGGAGGTGGTGACGGCAGCTGCCAGGCTGCGCCGGGTGAAGGTTAGCGCCAGCGTTAGCTCACAGTTTACCCGACTAATTTACTTAGAGAGAGGAAGCGCATGCTGGGATAGCACGTGTGTGTGGGATAACAGAACAACCCACCTACCCTGCATTCATGTGTGTGCTAATTGCAAAATAAAACAAAGTATCCGCTTTTATAATGATGTAAGTATTTAAATGTGTGCAGTTTAATGGGTTCGACACACAGGAGGCGATGTCGCTCCTTCTCCATTATTTTCTATGGAACCTCCAAAATGAGGTGAAAATCGCTGCCCTCCTCCAGCCAAGCGACAGGCGACATTCGTGCATGTGAAATGTTGCGCTCGTTCACGTAGACGTGCACACGGGGGCTTGCGAGGCGACACAAGAAAATAGAAAAATGTTAATGGCACTAAAACCAATCAGCGAGGGGCTTCATTGACCGACCAATGAGCTGAGAGCAGGCTAGACAGCGCAGTGGTTTTAGCTGTGTCTGACTTTCCCAGACTTCACACATCGATTATAGAGATGTACATGAAAAGGCAGCTGTGTGGCGCCAGGGTGAATTTGTCCGAACGTAGGTTCTGGATTTATCTGGATCAGCCTGGAGGTCCGCCATTGATTTATTAATTGATTTTTGTTCATTTTGAACAAAAAATAACACAAATTAATCACAGATTTGAAAAAAACAAGCAGTTGCTGTAGAGTCCGAAAGGAAGCAAGATGCAGTAAAAAACTTAATTGTTCTAGCCGCCCATTATAATCATAATTTTATCTTCCTTACAGTTGTCACATTAATCTCTTCATTGTCAGTTTTCAGGTTTTTTTGTTTTAGAAAAAAATAAATAAATACAGGAAAAAAATAGATATAGACACTACTATACTTTTTCACACCTGCATATGTACACGTGTACTGTAGAAGAAAAAGAAAACCTCTAAACAGCAACACTAAGAATGCGTATTAGTTTCCCACGCACCCTAACTGGGCGGGTACACCTTTCCTACAGACTAATAATCACCAATCAAATTTCTTGGAGAAAAGGGATTGGCGCGATCGGAGCGCCGTCGTCGCTGATGTTTGTCCCGTGTTTCTCCCGGCGCATCCAGGTTTGTAATAATAAAGGCAGATTTAATACTGATGGATGAGGTCACCTTGTCAAGTATTTCAAACAAGAAAATCATTAAAAAAAGTTCACAATGAAATGACAAAACAAGCGTCAGGTCCTTCTCACAGAAAACAAAGGAAGTAAGTGGAGGAAAAACGGGCCCAAAGTAGAGGTATGTCTGAGGTAATTAACATTAAATCAGCAAGTTAACTTTATTTTTGACTTCGATAGTGGGCCAACGCTAACTGAGAGATGTTATTGGACCATAACAACATCTGTACAACATAACAATTGAAGTACCACTATATTGCTTCAAAAATTGCCTGATTGATTTCTTTGGTGTACACAGTGGCATTGTTTAGTTTTTATTTATTATAATTGTAGCTGTTTGTATAGTTTAATAATTTTTGATTGCACAGTTTTAGGATTTGCACTTTTGCCTTTTTTTACCCAGGACTTTTGCACTAAACTCATAAATGTGATTTTGTTTTATTTATCATTTTTGTAGCGGTTTGTTTAGTTTAGAGTGTTTCAGTGTGACTTTGTTTTGTTTTTTTAATAAAGAGACAAGAATTTTTACATTAGTTAAAAAATGTGTGTGATTGAACTCTTGTTTTGCCGGGGGCCCCTGCCGGCCCAGGCCTAGCCCTGGCTATAATCAACATTTTCTTGGTCTTAATGAGGATTCAAGCAGCAGCATCTGAATCAGCTGCAGCTGTATGACTGGTTTTTGTGGCAGGCCTGTGAACAGACTGGTACAGGAATCCAGTCTGCTCAGAATAAATGCATGAACCAGTTTTTCTAATTCACACAAGACTTGATTCCTGAAATGTTCTCCAGATGACAGCAGGCTGACTTTATAACTGACGTAACTGCCACATTTACATGAGAGTTTTAATTCCCCTGTAAGTCAGAAGAAAAATTAATTCCTCTTTAAAATGAGCTTGTAAACACCTAATTCCGAAGAAAATGGCCATTCCAAATTAAAATTAAATCCAAAGTAGGTAGCTGGTATATTCTGATTTTAAATCCGAATTGAATATTTTCTCAATCATATAAACGTTTATTCCACTTGAATTAATTCCAGTCGTTGAGCATGCTCATTCCCTTGTCTGGCCACGATGACGGTACGGTACTCTTCCTCCCTTTTCCTCCTCAGCTGACCGAAGTGAAGCAGTCTGCTGGTGTCGAACTGCTGCTTCAAAACTAGAATCCAAATCAAAGTGAAAAGGGTTTTTACCATGTGGTCTTCCATGTTGCAGCTGAGAAGAAAAGAAGCAGAAACTGGAGTTTGTTTTTTTCTTAGTTAGTTTAAGGCAAATATGGAGGAAGGCAAGACAACAGGTGAAGTTGAGATATTCAGCGTATATAAGTTTTATAAGTGTTATATAAAACACTGTAAAACTAGAACCTGAGAAAAAGACTGAATGGTCTATTTGTGTGTGTTTTTGTTAAGAGACAAAAAAGAAATTGCCTAAATAAATCTGATGTATAACTAGAGGATAAAATGAGAACAAATGTGATGAAAAAATATTTTTGTTTATGATTTAGCGTTTATTAAGAATAAAACAATCCTCTATACCATATCGAATTACATATTTTTAAGTTGGAATTTTTGAAAAATCCAGTGTGAACTACATCTTTCACAGGGAAAGAGAGGATAAAATAATTGTGACGTTAAGAAACCAGATGTGCGCTCGTAAATTCTTTGTATTGTGTTTTAAATTGCATCCTGAATCGTGTCGAACCAAACGCATTGCATAAAGTCAAATTGTGGTCAAATCATTATTGAATCGTCAGCAGGGGGCTTCACTGTATCGTTAATGTATCGTATCGCTCGCAGCGTATCGAGATGCGTATCGAATCGACTTCCGTGGTGAAAATTCACATCCCTAGGGCAGTCTCAATGCTGTGGTGTAGATTTAAAACTGATGGAACATGTTAAATCAGTTTTTATCTGTGATTCTACCTCAAGCTGTTATTGACGATACTGGCCTGGAGTTATTCAGACGTGAGGAGTCCAGGGGACTCTTCCAACAATGGCCGGATTTCTGCTGTCTTTAAAGACAAAGAAATGAAACTGAAGAGGAAAAAAACATCATATAGATGCTTGTCATATTGTACTGAGTTTAATAGAGGAAATAGTTCTCAGTACGCATTTACTGTATTTACTGATATCGTTTGTCTTGCCAGCAGACTTTAAATGACCAAATTTACATTTTTCTTAATCACCCGTCTTACCCGTGAAAATAATCTTCCATTTATTGTGACAGATATTCTGTGATAATCTTCCGGTTTAACCTTGGAATTGGTACTGAATACTTGCGCTTGTTTTTGATGGAATAGGACAAGGTGTGAAATGTCATTTATGCTCGGTCTTAGCTGCAAAAGGGCACTGAAAATTTTATGCTGAGACTTACTCTGGTTATCTTTAATCCAAGCCTATTCATCATCCCTTCATCAAAGTTTTTCTGACTGTGAATCCAAACTGATGAGCATGCTGAGACTTACAGTAACTCCTGGACACAATCGATGTCGTAAGAGAGACAAAAGAGCTGGACCGAGCTAACCCTCCACATGACTGAACGCTGCCATGTTTTATGAAGAAACTGATCAAAGTTTAAGTTAACACATAAAGCCTTTCAACGGGGGGTTTGGATGAAAAAGGTCTTGCTGACAGGAGACATGCGTACACACTGTGTTCAGTCCATTTGCAAATGCATGCATTTCTATATTTACACTATCTGCAGGACTCAAATCTGTCATCACTGAGCAGACAGCTGAAGGATTTTCCCACAACTTGAGTTTTCTTGGAGCTACTTCCTGCTGTGTGAGGTAAAAGACTCAGACAGGAGAAGAAGATCTGCGGTGTGGACTGACGCTTTGCAAACAACCATTTTACTGCCCATTGTGTGTCTGCATGTGTGTGTTTTGTCGGCGGTCAGTCCACAAACGTTGACCTCTCCTGTCATGTCTGTCCAAAGTAAAGCTAAAACTGTGAGAGCAGTGGAACCGCTCGAAGGGAGGAAAAGGTCAGAAAGCTCAACATTAATATGAGACAACTGCCTCATTGTTCCCTCGGTTTCAGCCCCTCTCCTGCCTTTGATTTTGTTCTCGTCTCTTCTTCATCTTTTTCTTCCCTCTCTCTGAGCTCTGCTCCTCAGCAGATGGAGGGAGGCAGCAGACGTGAGGGACAATAGAAAAGAGTAGAGAAGAGTGTGTTTTGATGAAGGCCAATAAAGTTTATGAAAGGAGAAGAAAGACGCAGCGTAAAACAATCTAAAATTACTTTTTTGAATAATATTGGCTTCCTGAGCTGGAGAAGTTTGTGCTGTTGCCATGGTGACAACCTTTTTGGTGTCATTCAGTAGGTGTGTCCCAATTCAGGGTCTGCACACTTTGATGTACGGCTTCGTCGGCCACATACGTCATCGTTGTGCAACAGAATTCGAGGTACCCTCTTAATCCACCGTACAAATCTGCACTTCGTCCTCAAACAAAGGCTGCTGGTGATGCATCCTTCGCGGCCTCTTTTCTACCAGAATTCATTGCGCACAAGACGGTGGAGTATGAGCAACCGAGCTCAGAAGAGTATGTTTTAGGTTTCAATAAAGTTTTTAAAAAAGAAAAAAAAGTCGTTACATTACAAAACCAAGTACATTAAAAGCATATTTGTTAAATGGTGACATTAAAATTCAGTAATATATGATATTCATGGATCTTTAAGGGGTTAATGAGGTGTGTACCAGCTGGGAAACAACAAAGCCTCAGACCATGTTTTTTGATTTTTTACTGTTGGTGTTATCGGTCGGTGTTCAGCGTCCACTGAAGTGTCCTATGAGTAATTTCAGAGGTTTAAGTTATTCACCGTCCAGGGTTGTTGCTATGGGAAATTTCTTTTGGCTGGGAAGGCTGTCCCATTTTACGAACGTTAAGCGGACTTTGGAGTGTGTAGACCCTGTATTTGGACACCTAGTGAGTTCAGGTCATGTTAATTTTCTGTGTTCTTGTAAATGTGCTGCTGCCACACTGTGTGTGTGTGTGTTGGGTTGTTTTGTGAGGTCAATATGAAAAATATGTGTTTAGCCACTGAAATGCTTTTGTTTTGAGTGTATTTTGTGTGCGAATGTGCGTTTTCTTGCAACTCTGTGGTCAACACAGACAGAAAGGAAATGAGACAGTTTGTTGTTCGGATTCTGCAGAACAACCTGCTGACCTTTAACACAAGTTAGAAATAATTTTGATCCGATCTAAAAGGGTTATTGTATGAATAATGACATGATATATATATATATATATATATATTGCGAAATAGGAAGCACAGCTACCGAGGAAGTGTAACAATCATTCCAGGTTTTCTGGGTTTTCTTTCTCCACCAGTGGGCAGAACTGAGTTCAGAGTTTACTCCCATAATGCACAGTGTGTAGACTACGGAGCACACTCCGAAGTCCACTTAATGTTCGTATAATGGAACAACCTTCCTAGCCAACAATGATTTCCCATAGCAACCACCCAGGACGCTGAATAACTTCAAACTGAAATTAGTCAGAGGACACTTCAGTGGACGCTGAACACCGACCGATAACACAAACAGTAAAAAAACAAAAAACATGGTCTGAGGCTTTGTTGTTTTCCAGCTGGTTCTACAGCTGTCCTCATCTTCATTTACTTCTTATTTTTTGTTCCCTTCCCCTTCCTCTTCCTCCTCTTCTTCTCTGGTTTGTTTCTTTTGCTGATCCCATGTCAGCTGTTCTGCTCAGCACTGCCCCTGCAACTTCTGGTGGTATTGCTCTGTTTTCTACGTTAAGCGACGGATGGCTAAGCTCTGTGAAAACGGGCAAGATTGCGTAACCCATGACAGATGAAACATGTATCCGTCTTCTGCATCAAGCATAAATCAGTCTTTATAGAGACTGAACAAACTGATCAAGAAAGCTGGTTCTGTGCTGGGGATAGTTTTGGTTCTGTGCTGGGGATAACTCTGGAGTCTTGAAGCATGAAAGAAAGAAACCGGAGACTATTCCTGCCAGTAAGTGGATATTAACCCAGCTAAATTCCTAATGAAGCTGCTCTTGGACCATGGACCACGATCTTCCACTAAGGAAGTGAAAAGCTGCACAATGTCTTCAGCATATTTTTCACACAGTGTGGTGTTGGTCCACTTAATGCTGGGCTTACACCAAAGTTTTCACAGTCTCAGACTAAAAACGGAAGTCTTTAGCAAATCTTACGAGTCTTACTGGAGTCACAGCGCGTTCCCGTTACCTCCATCGTTAGGTTTAAGCTGGTAATCTGTGCTGTTTTAATGTCAATCTTTCCCTAATCTTGGATCTGCGACAATTTTAAATATGTTTGATATTATCGCAAGTCGCAGTAACGAAACACAATCAACAACCAATAGATGAGCTCTGAGAAAAGCAGAAACAGGAATCATGACAGAACACCGGCAAAACAAAAAAACACGGCAAAAACGGACAAAAAAGAAAATAGACAAACAAGAAGCGGTGATGAAACGTTGTAGGTGGGACGTCCAGAAAGAGGAGCGGGTGGTTATTAAGAAGTAAATGTCTGCTGTGGATCATTTATGTGTTACAGTATAATGATCTAAAAAATGAGAGAAGAATAGAATCTCATTCATCCCTCCAGATTCTGATGAGTCGGTGTAACACCTGGCGGAGATGCAAAGTCACACTTAATAATGATATGTTGGAAACTCCCCTTGTTTGCTTTGCTGAGGGCAGATCAGCCCTGTTCCAAATCAGCTGTCCAATATATCACAAAAAATGCTGAAAGAATCTAGTTGTAGTCTTGTAAATAGCGATTCACAGTCTTTGTTGAATCTCAGCCTGAGACTTAAAACTCTGAACATTTGTCTTTAGATGTGAGCTGGTGGTTTTCTAGAGTCTTTTTCAGATCTTTTCAAAGTCTTCTGATGTAAGCCCAGCATTAGTTTGATTCACCTGTAGCACAAGAATTGCAAATGCTTCACTCTTCTAGCTGCATAATGCTCCTGAGACCCACTGAAAAATAACTCAGCGATCCACATTTGAACCCAACTTCTGACCCCTGCTTACTAAAAGTCTCAGGCCTCTGAAACGCACATTTCTTTGCTCCTCGTGAGGTTTATTTTTACCTCTTCTGTGTGTTTTCCAAGTGCCTCTTTTCTGCTTCCAATCCCCTTTGTTCCCTCCACTTTCTGTATCTTTTGCTTGTGTAAGATGATGACTTATTTAAGTTGTTTAAACCATGTGTGTTTGTGCGTTGAGGGAACCAGATTACATCAATAAAATATTAAACATGTTGTTGCACAGGCTGTTTGCAGACCTGTGTAGATAAAGGTTAAAAAAGTCATTGATGTTTGAGTGAGACGCATTGAGAAAATTAGATTAGATTAGAAGATTAATAATGATAATGATATAATAAAAATTATTATTAATTAATATATTACTGTGCTTTATTAAGCTGAGGTAATATAACTGTGACTGTGAGAAACAATCATTTCTATGAGAAAATGCAGTAAACCAGTCTGTTCAGCTGTATGTTGGTAATACAACAGAGAACAATTCAACAAACTATATACACAAGTCCTGTATGTATTTATTTACGCTTTTATCCAAAGCGTTTTACAGTAGACATCACATTCACCCATTCACACACACATTCACGCACTGATGGCGGAAGCTGCCATGCAAGCCCCTCAACCATGACCCATCAGGAGCACTTTTGGTTTCGGTATCTTGTCCAAGGACACCTCGACATGAACTCGACTTGGCCAAGGATCGAACCGGCAACCCTCAGGCTACAAGACGACCACTATACCTTGCTGATTCATGCCGCTCATTTATTATGTATGATGTATTCCAATGGTAACTATGATATCTTTGGCTAGAAAATAGCTAGAAAAAGAAATTTTGCAGGTATAAATGAAAACCCCCTGGTCAGTTCAGCAGGTGATGAATCGAATCATTTCAGTTGTTTGTCTTGACAGAATTATCACTGCAGTTAATGCTAAACCTCAACATACCACCCATCCATTGTTATGTGTAGCGCTGTTCGCGAGCTACTGCCTGAACAAAGTTTAACTGATTGAAGGATTGAAATTTAAATGATGTGTGGAAGGAAAAACAAAACTGCTTGAACGGTGTAAAGAATGGAGTGGTTACAAGAAAGGAAAAGAGGTAGTGGAGAATGTTGATAATGCAAAAGGAGGACTTGACATTAAATATTTTTTTCTAAGCTGAACTTTGTAGTTGATCATTTCTAATGTTTAAAGTAAAGGTTACTCTGTTCTTCAGAAAAGAGATTGTTGAAAGAATGTTGTTGTTGTTTGGTATTTTTATTAAAACCACCAATACAAACAATTTAAGAAACAAGTATGGTTAAAAACATTTAGTTGAAAGTGTAATCTCGATTATTTTATCCTGAAAAAATAAACTTGCCAGTGGACTGTGATACGTTCAACAAACAGCCGCTTTCTCTAACCAGAGGTGTACCTCAGGGTTCAATTCTTAACCCAGTGTTTTTTTTTTCATTTCCATAATGATGTTGGTTATTCTTTGATTTTTTTCGCTCGGGGTTCTCCACCGTCCAAAGACATGCATGTTAGGTTAATTGGTTACTCTAAATTCTCCCTAGGAGGGAGTGTGTGTGTGGGAATGGTTGTTTGTCCCTATCTGTGTTGGCCCTGCGATGAAGTTGTGAGCTGTCTAGGGTGTACCCTGCCTCTTACCTGTTAAAATGCTGGGATAGGCTCCAGCTTACCCGCGACCTGTAAAGGACTAAGCAATATAGTGAATGAATGAATGAATATACACACACACACACACACACATATATATATATATATATACAAAATGTGAGACGGTATTTGTGTAATGCATTTGTTACATACAAGTGTTGTTTTGTTTTGTTTTACAAGTAGATGAAAAAGTGGGCCAGTAAAACCACGGGATTGAATCTATTCTGTCTGCGCTGGTGCGTTTCTTTGCCAGGTAAATTAAACACCGTGCCCACAGCAACAAGCGTAATTTTTTCTTATCTTCCCGTTGTTCGTTTTGCTCTTGAAGAGCAACATTCCTTTGATGGTTTAGTAACCATAAAACTCGCCACTATCAGGGAAAACTCCTGACTCCAGTAGCTAGCAGCCGCTAGCTTCAAGGTTAGCTCCCTTTACATTACCCAGCAGTGGTGAAGCAGGCATGGAACTAGCAGAGCGGTGTGGTGTTTATTGCTAAAACAGGTAGCAAAACATTCACTGCTAAACGTTTCTCACAGAGACTTGCTCTGGTCTGACTTCCCCCCTCCCGTCCCCTCTGATTCCTGTGTTGTGCTTCACTCCTCTCCAGCCTCGCTGTTCTTTTAACACTGTAAACACCACCATGTCTCTGCACATTGACACATAACTCTTGATATCTGTTTATTTTTGGGTTGTTTTTCTAATGTATCAATTTAATCTGGCGGGCCAGATGTTATTGGTGGTGGGCCGCCAACTGCCGACCACTGTTCTATGCATAAATCAACATCCACACAACCTGGCAGGAAGATTAATATATATTTATTATATATTGATATACATATATCAATATATATTTTTACATGATGCACCATTTCTGCCAATGAGGATGGTTAAAAAATTGAAGTTATTTGATTTATTTATTTCCCATTAGGGACAATAAATAAATAACGACTTGAAGATGAAGTCATGGACAGAGAGAGCAGAGGGGAGGATGGAGGCAACTATGACTAATAATCTCTATTGTTATAGCCCTCACAGCCATGAATTGTGAGGTCAGTGCAGAGAAAAAACCCCTCACTTTTCCACTAAATCAAGGGAAAAGTGAAAGGGATCCAGAATTGAATAAGGGGGAAATAATAAAGAATCTATGTTATTGGACATGTGTAAAAGAAAGATTTGTTCATATTTTCTGTCTTTTAAATGGCTTAGAGAATCCATCTCTGCTTTTAATAGAAACAGTTTTTTTAAAACAACTTTTTTTTTAAATCCAATCTGCTCAAGAAGAATGAAATGTAAAGACAGGGAGACTACATGCAATTAAAAAAGAAAAAAAAAAGTAGGAAGGGTTACCACAATCTGGATCACCATTGAGAGGATTTTTGGTTGGACTGGTCAGACTGTTTGACCCGAAGCTGGGGGGATAGAGAAACTGGTGAAGTGGAGGACAGAGAGGCGATGAGGAAATGAAACGAGTGGGAAAGTTTGCCTTTCTCACCCTCTGCTGTGAGGTGGACATTATTGAAACGACAGGGGAGACTGTGGAACAATGACGGGATGAAGAGCAGCCAGGACAGATGCAGATGACAGAACGGATCAGAAAGTGAAAAGAAAAGATAGTTGGAGAGAGCAAATATTATAAGACTACAGACTGTCCACACATACACACACACACACACAAGTCCAGCTGTGATCGCTCTGTTTCCCGGCAGTAAACATTATCTCTAGACTTACTGTGTCCAGGCAACAGACATCTTGACAACCTGAAGGGAAAGCATCTTTAAAATTGTGTGTGTGTATTCTTGTTTTTCAGTGTTTGTGGGGCTTATAATTCTTTCAGGGTCCCACAGATTTTATGGGGTCCAGGGTCCAAATGGTGGGACCTGCTTAATTAAATGGTTATTTGTGGATCAAAACTTGTTTTAATGGATCAGGTTAGTTTTAGATTAAAGTTTGAATTAGAAATTGTGTTATTTTTTTATTTATTATTTTATTTTTTTAATAAAGAAAATATAAAAGATATCATAAATAAATAATATAAAGTAATGAAAAATTAAATGAAAAAGTAGTAAGCAACTAGTCAAAATGTTTTTAAAGTATTACATTTTATTAACATGTATTTCACTAAAATATGCTTTAAAAAATATTTATTTTGGGGGTGGTGTAAACAAGCCAAAACGACCGGGAATCATTCAGCTTGCCAGCTTACATTGAAATGGAGGACCATCTATACTCTTTGCCCGCGAGACGGAGGAAAAAAAT
>JBAMHW010000004.1:1392825-1412920 GCA_037177495.1 Rhadinocentrus ornatus
GTATATATAAATATTTATATATGTGTGTGTTGAAGGATTGAACCTGGGGCGGCTTCTTTGCCAGGTGAACTAAACACTCTGCACACAGCAACAGCAAAAGTTATTTTCCTCGTCTTCTTGCTCCTGAAGTGCAACATTTTTTTACGGTGTAGAAACGGTGGGAAAACTCAGAAACAGCTGATAACTCGCCTGGTTGCACCTCCAAACTGAGCTCGGAAGATGGAGGCGAGGTAATGCCTGCTGGTGAAGCTGATTCAGGCTTAGCTGCCTTCACTTTCCCCAGCAGAGGTGAAGCAGACATGGACTCTGCTGGAACTAGCAGAGCTGAGTGGCGTTCATCGCTGAAGCTGGTAGCCTTCCTGATCTGCTACAGCTCATATCTGCAAACATGTTTTTTAAGGATCCTTTTAAACAATCTGGGCTCTGTGTTTCAGAGACGTAAGTGAAAATGCCATCCAGGCCATCCCCAGGAGGGCTTTCAGAGGAGCTACTGACCTCAAAAACCTGTAAGTGACAACACACGACCCAAAAAATCCATCTCTAACCTGCAATTACTCCAGAACTCAGCAGCATGTGTTCTGATGAGGACCAGAGGGCGAGAACACATCACACCAGTTTTAAAATTGCTGCATTGGCTCACGTGCGTTTCAGGATTGATTTTAAGCTTCTTACAATTATTTATAAATGTCTTAATGGTCTTGGGCCTTTTTATTTATCAGACCTGCTTTTAGATCACGAACCCTCGCGGACCCTGAGGTCCTCTAGTACTGGCCTTTTAGTTGTTCCCAAAGTCAGAACCTTATGGTGAGGCCTCGTACCACCAATACGGGCCTCGACTGTGGACCAGCCTGCCAGAGAACCTCAGGGCTGCAGAGACTGTTGATGTTTTTAAAAACAAGCTCAAGAACTTTCTTTTTAGTCTAGCTTATAGCTGAATTTTATTTGCTATTGTTTAGAATTTTGTATATTTTATCATATATTCTTTTAATATTTTTACTACCTAATAATATGGCTTTCTGTTTTATTGTTTTACTGTTTATTGTTTAATTTATTTATTTTTACCCAAGTAGTTTTCATAAACACTTTTATTTTGTTTTACCTCAGTTTATTTTATGTTGTCATATTATTCTATTTTATATTTTCCCTGTATTTTTATTCATGTCACTCGTATCAGTTCTTATTGTTTCTAAGTTTATTTATTCTTGTTTTTACTGTTTAACTCCAGTGTTTTCCTCCTGGGGATCTTTCACACCGGTGGCTCTGCCTGCGGGTTGTTGCCATGGTAACTGCCCTTGTCTGGGTGGCTGGGGGCCTTGCACTGCAGCCCTGTGGCTGTGGACCCCGGCCTGCCCTGCCCTGGGTGGTTCCTGTGGTGGCACCCTAAGTACTCATGGGTGGGCTGGCTTCCAGTGTGACTGGATCCCCAAGATATCATTTCCTCACAGCAGCGTTGAGCCAGATGTTTTCATTTTATTATTATTTTTATACTTATTTTAAGTTCAGAGACAGTTATTAGTGATGGGAGTTCTTGCTTGGACAGAATGGGGTCTGGGTGGGCAGGGCGAGTGTGCATGTAGCTTGGTTTGTATGTGTGTGAGTTCGTGTGTGTGAACAATTATGGGGTGTGCCCTTTTATTTTTTGTTATAATTTTTAATGTGAAGGCTTTTAAAATTTTGTAGTCAATATGCATGATTTTTTTTATTGTGTACAGCACTTAGTGTTGCCTTGTGCATGAAAGGTGCTATTTAAATAAAATTTGATTTGATTTGAGATGCAGCCGATGCTGTAAGACATGATCACCATGTGGTTCATGCTCCTGGATCTGTGTTTTATTATCAGGCAGCTGGATAAAAACCACATCAGCTGTATTGAGGAGGGGGCCTTTAGAGCTCTGCGATCTCTGGAAGTGCTGTGAGTATGAAAACATGAAGCATCTTTCAGCTGGTTTTGCACCTCCCTCCTACCAACTTGTATCTTATGTTCTTTAAACTCGTCCATCCTCTTACCCGAGGTATTAACCTTCTGACTCTCCCCACGTTTTCCGCTCACCTGTCCCATTTCCAATTTGTTCCACTGCTCCTTGTTTGATCCGTCATCCTTCTTGCATCTTTTTTTTCTCTCTCTTCCAGCACACTGAACAACAACAACATCAGTACTATTCCAGTCTCCAGTTTCAACCACATGCCAAAGCTCCGCACCTTGTAAGCATCGCACCTGTAATTGCCTCTCCCAGAATGCACTGCTCTCAGTCTTCCTAACGTTCCCTGCCCCCCCCAGTCGGCTCCACTCAAACTCGCTGCGTTGTGACTGCCACCTGGCCTGGCTGGCTCCATGGCTGCGGCAGCGGTCGGCGTTGGGCCTCTACACTCAGTGCAGCTCCCCACCTCCTTTGAGGGGCCTCAACCTCGCAGAGCTGAGAAAGAGCGACTTTGCCTGCTCAGGTACGGCAGCCCAGCGGGACCCCACCTGCCCCTCCTGGTTCAAATATAGCTGTCACATGCTGAGAACGGTTTGGTGCTGTTTGTTTCCAGGCCACAGCGGCAGCGCCTTCGTTCAGCCGTGCAGCTTGGCGTCTGGATCCTGTCCTCCGATGTGTTCCTGCAACAACAACATTGTGGACTGTCGAGGGAGGGGCCTTACAGCCATTCCCGCCCACCTCCCGGAGGCCATGACTGAGATGTGTGTATATGTAGAGAAAAAACTCTCATTCATTCTGAAAGCAACAATATTTTAGAAATACTGTTTGGCCAGCTGTTAAATATTAACCTTGTCATTTTTTAAATCTCATATTTCAGCATCTGAAGGTCCCAACGAAGAAAATTAATTAAAACTCAAAGACCTCAGTACATGTGATCCATTCAATGTCTTTAGCATTATTTATGTAACTGATTCGTCTCAGGCTTCTTGTGCATGAACACAGTGTGGTTGACTGGGTTTTACAGTCTCCACATGCTGGTGGATTTCTGCCACGGCTCAGATTCAGCAGTGTGACTTTCCCAGCGGGTGGCAGCTCAGACAAATCAATGAATAGATTTTACAGACCATTACATGTAGACTTTAGGCTTAAGCCAATTGTTGAAATGATCTGCTGTAAGCTCCAGATTTACAGCTGAGATATAAAATCGTGACTGCTGCACAGATTAATACCAGACCTGCACAATGACAGAAGTAACATCAGTCGGTTAAACTCAGATTTGCTCGATTTGCATATTTATTTTGGATTTAATTACCATATACACACTCTCTGATACTGATGAGGTAAACTCAGACATGGAACTATAAGAAAAGTGTTTAATTTTTGTGGATTTGTTGATTTTTTCATTTTACCTGCAGCATGATAGTTTGTATTGATCTATGGAGCTTTCTTCTCGTTGCAGTCGTCTGGAGCAAAACGGCATCAAGTCAGTTCCTCCGGGAGCCTTCACCTCCTATAAGAAGCTTCGGCGAATGTGAGTCATGAATCACTTTCAAGACATACGGCTGAATCCAAAATACCAGAACACGCTGACTGGATTTATAGTACGGTCTGGTCTGGGAAAGTCTTAAAATTCCATTAGAAGAGTTAAGTAAATAGTTTAGAAGAGGAACTTGTGGGCCACATTGATCAACTTGCTGCCATAAAAACATGGAGGGATGTGGGAGAAATAAAGAAATCCTGTGAAGTCTTTAATGGAGATACTCACTAAAGAAACAGATGTCAGACGCCAGGAGCTTTCTCAGTTAATGTTGATGAGCACATTTTAAAATATTAAAAAGGTGAATTTTTAATATTTGGTGTGTTTTTATAGTGTTGTTGCTTTGTGTGTTTGGTTGAAACAAAACAGGACAGGTTGTTACACTCTGTCATGGTCTGAATCAGGAATTACCAACCCTGGACAACACACCTCATTCTAATTAAATAGATCTCCAGCAACTTGTTTTCAAGTTCTGCGCAATCCTGTTAATGACCTACTAATCTGAATGAGATGTGTTGCAAGCCAAGGGCAACATCTAAAACCTGCAGGACACTGGCTCTTAAAGACCAGTTCTGACTTAGGCTATGTCCACACGGCGCCAACGCCGGTTCAGGTGTGAAAACAGTGGCAAGAACTAGGAGAAAGACTTTACCATCCCCATTAAAACCGCTGTAGTACATACTACAAGGTGTGGGGGGGCGCTATGATGATTAAAGAGTAACACTCCAAAGCTAAATTAAGACGTAGCGCGTGCGCAGATAAAGGCTCACTGCGTGTTGCAGGAAGTTAACACTGGAAGAAGAGAAGATGGCTGAGGATTCACTGCGAATGATGAAGCTAAAACTTTAGCCCAAGTTAAAAATGTTTCTACCACAATCATGACAAGTAAAACCTGAGAGCAGCGCCACCATTAACTTTAACTCATCCCCAACATCTGGTCAGCTAACAGAGATGGACCTAAACCATGAAAATTAACTCTGACATCTGACTCAGCTCTTTCTGTCACACAAACTGATCAGGCGGACGTGACGTCACATGTTGAATCGAGTGTTTCTGCCTCCACAGGGACAATAACAGGAGATCTGTGTTTGAGGCCTCATGGTTTTTCTGTATGTGGTTTCCATTAGCCTGTAATGGTAAATGGTCCCCATCAGAGTTCAGCTCTGGTCTTCCATCATAAACTGAACTCATTTCATAGTGATCTGATAGGAATGTTTAAAGGATTCAGACCTGTCCACAAAAATAATCTTTATAATCTCTCTACTCTTTATGAACCCACTGTGGGGTTTCTATCCTGTCCACTCTCTGTTTTTCTCCTTCTTCCTTCCTTCCTTCCATCTATGGTTGTTCTTTCCTTTTTAATCTCATCCCTGTTCCCATCCTTCACCTTCTGATGTCATCACTGTGAGACCAGCAAATGCTGGCTTCTTGATTACGTTACCAGTCTAGTTTAAGTGGTTTTATATTAAAAGTCATGATGACAGTTAAGCAGCTTTTTTGCAGCAGCAGAGTGACGACATTTTAATCTAACGTGTGGAGGTTTAAAAGGCCCTGCCAAAGCCGAGATGTAAAAGCCTAAAGTTGGCCAGCAAAAGCAGCTCTTTCACTCCCACATGGAAATTCACTGTCAACCTCACTTACAGAGCACTCCCTCAGAGTAGCACATGGAAATATAACGCATCCTTCAACTCTCACCAGATTCATGCTAACCGCACGTTAACATGAAGTTTCTGGTAAAATCCAGTCGTAGCACAGCAATCAAAAACATTGGATATGAAACTCAGAAAGTAGAGAGTAAAACATTGTTACAGCTGTCACTCGTTATTTTAATGTAACTTCCGTTTTCCCTAGTAAAACTGGATTCTAACAAATATTAATGAATCACAAATACAAACATTTTCTTTGTCACTGGGCCTCCCGCAGGTTGACCTCGGCCTCCTCCAGTTGCATACAGCACATTATCAATAATAAACCTAATTTTTCCCACACAGTTTCCATTTGTTTAATTTTCAACTTTAGCAAACAGTGGTTTCAAACTTTCATCTTGTTTGTGCAGAACAGAAATATCTTCTGTAATGTCCCATGCTAACCCTGCTTTGTCAGGTTCCGTTAGCCTCAGCTGCTTCTCAAAGCGCCGTTGGCAACGGGATTTTCTTGGCCTTTTAGTGCCACCCTCACACAGACTACTGTCAAGATCTGGCAAGGGCTGGACACCGGCTTTTGCCTGGGCCCGAGTGGTGACAGGACATTAAACATTCACACTGATGTCAGTTTAGTCTCCAGAGTCTATTAACAGTGGTTGTTCTTTCTCCTTCAACAAGTGCATCAGTACAGGCACATCACATCCCAGAATAGCATCCACAGGTAAGTGTTCCACAACCCCAAAAGTTAGCAAATAAGATTGTGCATTAAAAGTACCAGTTGACTCAGCTTTAGGATAAAAATGTGTTTCCCCATGAACACACAAAATGTCTGCTTGTTTGCTGTAATCAACATAGCTGGCAGGCACCCAGCAGTGCTTTATAAGAGACATAAAGCTACCAGTTTCCAACATAGCTGTAATAGGCTGACCATTAAGTGTCACTGTTGTATATCGCTGGGCATCCAGGCCCTTTTCCCCTTAGTCAGGCTCAGCCCGGGGTGGATAGCATGCCCCGGTGACCTTAGCTTTGCGTTTGGGATGCACAAAAGCCTTATGGCCTAATTGCTGGCAATAAAAGCAAACAAGGTCCTTACCAGATACCCATGGTTTGGGGCAGAAGTGGTAGTACCTGGAAGGTCCTAATTGTTCTCCCTCTTTGCCAGTCTTTGCTGAGGTCTGTGGCTTATTGGAGCATGGAGCTGATCCTTCCTTCTGGTCATTGAGGTATTGTGCTGCCAGTTTAGCTGCTTCAAGCCCCTCCGTTGATTCATGTTCCTTCACCCAGGTCCTCACTTCAGCAGGTTGCACTCGCAGCAACTGTTTCATGATGATGGTTTCACCGATCTCCTCCTTGTAGTGCTCTGCATGCCCCATCCAGCGTTGGTAGAGACTCTTCAGGGAGTGGTAGGTCTCCATGGGGTTCTCACAAGGCGGCACTGAGGTTGACCGGAACTGCTGCCGGTAGGCCTCTGGAGAAATGTCAAACTTGGCCAGCAGGGCGGCTATCAGGTCACTATAGCAATGGGCTATATAAATTCTTGAAAAATGTTTGAGTTGTATTTTTTTTGTTGTTGTTGTTGTTGTTTTTATTATTGCGCTAGATAAAATGGAAACACCCAAAAAGAATCGAACTAGGCGAACAATCTGTTTGTACAACATGACTATGAAGAACTCTTTCTATCCTCTCGTGAGCAGGTTTTCTTTTTTTTTTTTTTACAACAACACAGAGTTTCTGGATCAAGATGGATGTTTGAATCAAATCAGATGAGAATGAATTGGTTAACATTTCATATCTGTAAAATAAAACCCAGAATCATGCAGTAACAGACCTGCTTCTTTTATTCCCCAGAGACCTGAGTAACAACCAGATATCCGAGATCGCTCCTGATGCTTTCCACGGCCTCCGAGCTCTCAACTCGCTGTGAGTGTGTTATTTGTCCATTCCTTATGTTTTCACCGTGTGTGTTTGTATGAATAATTCAAAGATTTGCCTGCTTTCTGTAAACAAAACAACAATCACAGCAATCTGAATGTTTGTGTGCATGTGTGTGTTCTGCTGCTTTATGGTCCATATGTGAACACGTGTTGGTGTGAAATGGAAAACTGAAGCTCTGCAGACTGATGCCGGCCTGTTTTCCCCTGCTCTCTGTGTTTAGGGTTCTGTATGGAAATACAATCACAGAGCTGCCTGCTGGAGTTTTTGATGATCTGGTCTCGCTGGAGCTGCTGTAAGTCCAAACCTCTGCATACATGTGTCTGTTTCAGCTCACCTTTGTGTTTCTCAGTGCAGCCTCAGTCTCCTGATTCTACCACTGGCCGTTAGAGTGGGGATGGTTAGTGATGGCATCTGAAGAAAAACACTATGTTGACTGAAGTTAATCTAGTAAGAGGTGCTGCAACCTATGCTGCGTTAGGAGTTGGCCAAACCTAGAAACCTTTGGAGCTGTTTCCAGTTGGTGGGTGTTGGTCTTTATCTTGACTGGATCTGTTTTTACCTGCCCACCCTGGAAGAGGAAGACGTTTGAGGGGGTGTGAAACTCACTTCTCAGCCTTAAAGGGGATATATCATGAAAAATCCACTTTTACAGCTCTTAAATACATGTTTTTGTGCACTATTAGTGTTTATCAATGCAGAAATGTGAAATACATCCTCTCCTGATGCTGTGTATATATCCTTATATTCTTTGTGGGTCATATTTTTCAGTCTGTTTAGTTTTCTCTATTCGCTATTACGTTTTGTTATCTATTACATCACAGTATTTGCTGGGGGTCTGCTAAATAAAGTCATGGACTTCCGGTTACCCAATATTGTGAATGCGCCTTTTTTTTTTTTACTCGAAGCTATTTTGTAGTCCAAGTTTAGTTATGCCGAAGTTACCAGGAGACAAGTCAAAATGTGTGGTTGTTGGATGTATGAACCCACACAATTCCTTACATCGCCCCCCGGCATCAGAGCCTCTTCGAAGTGCCTGGTTGAATTAAATTTTTCACAGAAATGTACCGACATCAGTGGGGAAAGTCCATTTTGTTTGTGCTAAGCACTTCAAGCACAAGTGCTTCAGCAACCTCTGCCAGTATCAAGACGGATTTGCAGAAAGATTTCGTCTGAATGAGGGTTTCAGTTCCTTCTCTCTACGGAAACGATGGACACAGCAAAGCGGTGAGCTCCAAATAACGCAAAAATTACGTCAAGCTTTATTTTAGACATGCATTTTGTGTGTTGATATGTTGTACCAGCCGTTGTTTTGATAGTATTAGCGATATGCGTTCTGCTTCTGTTAGTGCTATGTGTTAACTTTTAGCTTCCTACCTGAGGATATAACTGTGCTGTGTGCTTTGAATACAATTATTTGGCATTGCTTTTTGCCGTTTTGTGTAGGGAAACACATGATTCAAATGCATTCAGTGACGTTTTTGACGCTCGTGTTAGCTACCTCCTTTACAATGTCATAGCCGTGTTTATCTTATTCATGTTGTGGTAGTGTGGAAAAAGTTGCCGGTAGATAATCGTATGGCTGCTATCAAACTACAAATATGCCCAAATGGGATGGAGTGGAACTCTCTGCGACCTGGAGGGAGGCGGGGCATGAAATGCCCTATTCCCATTTAAAGAGACCGCACCAAAACGAGTCACTCTAAAGACGTGCCTCAGAACAAGGGTTAATTAGGGGTGTGTGTGGAGCTAAAATAACCAGGAATTCAGACCAAAGCATTGCGGTTTTTATATAGACCATAAATGAATGATTTACATGTGAAAAGGAAGGATTTAAAAGCATGATATGTCAACTTGTAGACAAACAGGTTAATTAATTTATGAGTGGTTTGGAACACCGCTGGGGCATTTTTTAAATCAAATGGGGTTACCAGATATTCGAAATAGCCGAGTGGAGTGTTGAAGGCCGTCTTCCACTCGCCACCTTCTCAAATCCTGACCAGATGGTAAGCGTTGTGGAGGTCTAATCTTGTGAATATTGTAGCACCCTGGATTGGTTCAAAAGCAGATAAAATGAAAGGTAAAAGTTATTTGTTTCTGATTGTGATTTGGTTCAAACCTCGATAATCAATGCGGGGTTGTAGACTCTTGCTTTTCTGTACGAAGAAGAATCCTTCTCCCACCGGAAAGGAAGAAGGTCTGATGGTACCTGTAGCAAGAAAGTCCTGGATGTAGCTCTCCATGGCCTCCCGTTTAAGTCTGGACAAATAATAAAGCCTACTTCCAGGTAGTGGGGCTCCAGGAAGGAAGTCAATATCACAGTCATAGGGATGATCCCCTTAAGACTGTACCAAGTCATGGTATACAGATGGTATGGTGGATAGATCAGCAAGTGGCTCAGGTGAAATAGAAGGGGACCTGCTTGATGACTGATAAGCAGATTTCAGGCAGTTAGATAAACAAAAACAAGCTCAAGTTCTCTAAACGGCTGCTAACCTAGTGGATATCGGGATTGTGCAAGGCTAACCAAGGGTTTCCCAAAATGAGTGGCACACTCGCAACAGGAAACAGAAAGAACTCAATTATTTTACTGTGATAACCGGAGGCAATTAACGTGACTGGACTGGTCTTGGACTGGTTGGCAAGAGGACCAGAGGAAAGTTAAGTCGCAGAGCCGCACTGATATTATTTACGTTCTGTTCTACTCCAGAATCCATGAGTACCTGGAGGGGATGTGAATTTCCTTGACACAAAATAGTTATAGGAAGAGTAAAGCGAGGAGGATTATGTTGTGGAGTTCATCCACCAGTCGGGCACTGTCTTTTGGCTGAAAAGGACAGTTGGAAACAAAGTGACCCAGAGAACCACAATACATACATAACTTGTTTTGGATCTGGCGTTGACATTACTCATAAAGACAGTTTAGTCCGCCCCATCTGTATTGGTTCCAGACGCTGTTAAAACTCGAGTAGGGTAAGTTTGTCCGAGTTGGGTGCAACATTAAGTCTCTGAATGCTTTTCTTAAATGGCTGGAACAGTTGGGAGGTCCTTTCCCTCAAACGCTCAGCTAGTCTGTTGTCAATCTGAATGACATTGTTGATTTAAGGAGTCATCACCTGGAAATTGCATTTTTTCAAGTTAAAACGTGTATTGATGTTGGACTAAAGTGTTAACTTCCCTGAAAGCCTTCCTTTTGAAGACGATGGAGTTTTTCCGTCTGGGCCCTTTGTTTACAGCAGAACCTCCAACAAAGGTAAACTCTCTCAAACGCGTAATTTTAATTTGCTCCTGGGATTTCGTCATCACAGGAATAAGCCAGCCCCTCTTCCACGCCTAAAATCCCCTGCTCACCCTATCGCAGGCACCATTACAACAAGTTGTTTGAAGATTTTAACTGTAAGTTAAGCTGATGCAGTTAATGCTAATACTAATGCTAAGGGACAAGCCCAAAGTTTAACTCCCTGCAATGTGCAAATGAGCCCAGTGTTTTCATTTTGTAAATGTGCTTCTGCCACCATCTTCACTCTCAGGCTCGGAGTATGGTTCAAACATAAATGGCTGAATTCCGTAAGCTGCCGCTTGGTCAGGTTCACTCGCCATCATCGTTGATGTTTTGGAGTTGAACGCACTGTGCAACCCCCCTTCCGACTCTGGCCTCCCTGCGGCCAATCAGTGTGCACCTCATTAACTTTAGTCAAAAGCTTGAATGAACTATCAAGAGACAAGTTGTGGAATGAGCAAAGGGTCAGAACAAGTTCTATGTTTGATTTTTTTTGTTTAATAAGTTTTCCCCAAAAATCTTTTTCGACACTTAGAGGACAGTGGATACATAAAAAGACCAGGTTAAGACACCTTTAAATCCTCAAATGAATTTGCCCCCTCGCTATAGCTGGCTGGTCCTTCAGTTGATCTTTAAGAGCACATATGCCAAATCCGGCCCGCGAATAAATTATCTAAGGCCCTCGGGATGATATTTAACTACTATTGAAACCACCCGCACGCTGCAGCCGCCCGCTGATGTATTGCACGAACTAACACTACATTACCCACAATGCAACGGTAGCCCACGAACTCACTACAGCGCAGCAAGCAGGCTTCGGCTTCAGTATTCATGAGCAGTCAGACAGAGCAGGTGTCTACTTTAACCTGCTACCCTCTCCCCGAAAATGGCTAAACGGAAGGTGGATGCGGAGAACAGGGAGTTTCAAGCCCGTACATGTTCGTGGAGGTAAAAGGCAAACCTGTGTGTCTTCTGTGCGGAGAAAGTTTGGCTGTAATGAAAGAGTATAATCTAAGAAGGCACCATGAAACGTCTCATAAACACAAAGACAAGAATACAGTAGAAAGGCTAGGGAAGGTGGAAGAATTAAAACGAGGTCTTAAGTCCCGGCAGGCTCTGTTAACAAAAGCCAAAACACAAAGCGAGGCTGCTGTCAAGGCTACTTTTGTTGTGGCAGAAGAGGTCGCAAAATCAGCCCGGCCATTTACAGAGGTAGAGTTTATCAAAAACTGTATGCTTAAAGTTTGTGACGTAGTGTGCCCAGACAAAAGGCAACTATTTTCAAACGTGAGCCTGAGCCGAAACACTGTTGCTGAACGTGTAGACCAGCTGTCCACAAATCTAAAAGTACAGCTTGTGAGAAAGGGAAGAGATTTCATCGCATATTCCCTTGCTGTGGATGAGAGCACCGACACATCTGATATTGCCCAGTTGTAAATTTTCATCCATGGAGTGGACTCCAGCCTGAGCATAACAGAAGAGCTTTTGGCATTACGTTCCTATGCATGGCACAACTACAGGACAAGATCTGTATGAACAGTTATCCAGATGTGTAAATGAGATGGGGGTGCCTTGGGAAAAACTCGTGGGATTGACAACAGACGGAGCACCTGCGACGTGTGGGCACAGGAGTGGATTAGTGTCGAGAATGCTTATCACTGGATCATACACCAGGAGTTGCTGTGTGGCAAAGGCGTGAAAATGGAACGTGTAATGAGCACCATAACACAAACAGTTAACTTCATCAGAGCCAAAGGTTTGAATCACTGTCAGTTCAAGGCATTTCTCTGCGAATTAGAAAGAGTAAGGTGACTTGCCTCATCACACAGAGGTGAGATGGCTTATCCCAGGGAAAGGTGCTGCAAAGATGTTTCAAACTAGGTGAAGAGATCTGTCTGTTCATGGAAAGTAAAGGGTAAGACACCACAGAGCTCCGAGATGAAACGTTCTGGTGCGAAATGGCGTTTTTGTGTGACATCGCGATCCATCTGAATGCGATCAACCTGCAGCTGCAGGGTTCGAGGGCCTGTCATCTCTGATATGTACTGTACAGGGAAGGCGTTTAAAACCAAGCGGAGTCTGTGGGAGACGCAGATGCGGAAAGAAAACTTGAGCCACTTTCCCAGCTGCCACATCATGAAAGAGAAGCTCTCTACCACCGTGTTCCCAAGTTCAAAGTTTGCTGATGAACTCAACGTACTTGCCGGCAACTTCCGACGCCGATTTGCTGACTTTGAAGCCCAAATAAGCAGGTTTGAACTGCTCAGCTATCCTTTTGCAGTTGACGTGAAAAGCGCACCACCAAACCTACAAGTGGAGTTGAGCTCCAGCGCACACTGAAGGAAAAATATGAGGAAGCGGGTGCTGCTGAGTTTGCACGTTTCATCCCCGACACAATGCCCCAGCTGCGCATCCAAGCTTTTCAGACGCTCTTTATGTTTGGCAGCACATACCTGTGTGAACAACTGTTCTCTTTGATGAAGCTAAACAAAGCATCACACAGGAGCTGTCTTACTGATGAACACCTTCACTCTATCCTGAGGATTTCCTCAGCACAGAGCCTAATCCCGAACATTGATGAACTTGTACAAAAGAGGAGACACCACCAAGTATTGGGCTCAGCCTCAGACAAGTAAGCGTCACAGAGCATTAATGTATTTTCAGTTTTCTAATTCAGTTACATTTTTACATTTGTTTTTACTTTTCAGTTAATGCATGCAATTTAATTTTTGCATTTATCTTGATATTAAAGAACATGTTTTGTTTTTGAAGGACATTTACTTTTTTGCTATTTGCCTGATAAAAAGGTTTTCCCATGATGTCCCATCTCCCTCAAAGGAAAAATTCAACCTGGATTGAAAATAAAAATTAACGCATAAACTAAATAAAATATTGCTTTATTCATTTAATCATTAAATAATATACACTGTGTTAGTTCTTGGTTCAGTAGGCTATGTGTAACCATTTTAATATGTTTTAATATTGAACCAGTCCGGCCCTCGGCTTGTAGCAAATTTGTTTTTTTGGCCCTCTGTGATATTTGACTTTGACATCCCTGTTTAAGAGAAGTAAGCAGCACTCCCTGAAGCATGTTAGCCATCCACCCTGTCTCAGTATCTAGAATTTGCGATCAAAATTTTATCGTTTCTCAAAAGAAAAAAAAATCAAAAGGAAGTATGCCAACACTTTTAGGGATTCAACATTACAGCACACAATCGCAGTATTCACAATAGACATACAATAAGCACAAGACAAGGAACGTGAAATGGGATACCACAGAGCACAACAGTAGAATCATTATAATATTATATTATGAAGTAAAAGAAAAACAAAAAGAAGGAGGGAACTTGACATCTAGGAACATAGGAAGCATATCTTTAAAAGAGTCAGCAGTACTGCGGCAGCCTTTAGAGTGCTGTCATTGGCACCATTCGGGCTGTTGACACTTCCATATATACAACATCTAGTAAAGAAAAAGTCCAAGCTCTTATATTGGGAGAATGAGGTGGTACCCGACGAGTAGCAATCATTTTCTTGGCTACTGTCAGTCCTACAATGATTACACGCTTTTTAAGCTTGAAAGTATTAAAGGTCCCAAATTACGCAAAATTCACTTTCTAAATGATTTCCAACAGTCTTATGTGTCCTCATAGCCTGTGTATGTGGCCCAAGAATTAGAAAATTCAGTTTCCTCACTCACTTGCTTGCTCCACTTTTTAGCACGTGTGCTCAAAGGGGTGAATCTGAACTTGTGACATCACAAAGGCAAAAAAACAACAAAAAAAAAACCATTCCCCCGGCAGTGGATACTGTCTTTAAACCAACCCCCGAGATAGCTGAGCTTACCCTCTAAAATCCTCTTGCATTGAGGGGTGTGGAAAGGCACCACTTAAGAACATTTAAATGTTCAGACACAGAAGCAGCCCGTTCTCAGTAGAGCTCACTAGAGCCACTTTTGTAATGGCTGAAATTAAGGAGCAAGGCTAAAATTGGGGTAATACACTTTGAAAACAATGTTGTTGGACACCAATATGAAAATGTTGAAAAAATGTATAATATGGGAACTTTAAGTTAAAAGGTTATTCAAAAACCAACATAAGCAGATAATTTGGATGCAACGTTGCTCCACAAATGTCCAAGATAAGTGCATTCCCAAAACATATAAATAAATGTACCTCGAGCTTTTAAAGACCACGGGTTGCAAAAAGAATCATTAACAATTCTCATATGATGACCTTTGACAAGGGTAAGATATGTTCTGTGTAAAAATATAAAATTCATTAGCTGATGGTCCAGGTTGCGTGATGCTTCATGAATGTTGGACCACGCTTTATCCCAAACAAATTCTTGGGTTAGATCTGGGCAATCTGTTCTCCAGATACCTCTCTATTGGAACCATAACTGATTTAATGAGCCATTTGCAGTTTCACTATACCAGCAGTGGCTCAGGCGGTAGAGCAGGTCGTCCAATAACCGGAGTTGGCGGTTTGATTCCATTCCCACTCCACCAGTCATCGGTCGTTGTGTCGTTGGACAAGGCACTTCACGCTCCTTGCCTCCAATATCAGCATCATTGGTGCATGAATGTGGATGAATGTTCGTCGGAGAGGCCGTAGGCGCGGATTGGCTGCCATGTTTCTGTCAATCTGCCCCAGGGCAGCTGTGGCTATACAGGTAGCTCCCCATAACCAGGTTAGAGTGAGGAGTGAATGAATAATGGATAGAATGTAAGCGCCTTGAGTTCCCTATAAATCTAATCCATTCCTATTCTTCTTATTATTATTATTAAAAGTGTGGGAATATCTGTTACCAGCAAGAAATTGTTTAATTTGGATATCGAGGTAAGGTTTAAAAATCTCTGGACTGGATCTGCCCCCTCAAATGGGTGTTCAAATGTTCTGCAAAAGGGTGGTGAGGGACATTGAATTAATAGGACCAAAATGGAAATAGGCTAAATCCCAATCGAGTGCCCTACCGCTAAGAAGTGCAATTACATGTGTTATTTTAGAAGCTTCAGAGGTGAACATTCGTGGTGACCAAGTTATAGCCATGGACTACTGGAGAAGAAGCCCTTGCTTACTTCACCTGAAAACCTATCTGAAGTAGAAAAAGCAACTTCTCTGGAAACCAGTTCTGGTATGATGCTCTGGTTTGGTCTAGAAGGCGGAGATAGAGCGGCAGGGGGCTGCAATGGAAACAGACAATAGTTTGTGAATTTCCTACATTTGCTCAAAAACTTTGTCCAATCGATGATGACAAAGACCTTGTTGGTGCCCCAAGAAGCACAAGGCTTTTTCATGTTCCCCAAGCACGTCTCGCTGCTCTGAAATGGCTGATTGAGCTTGCTGAGTCCATTGTTGGCTAGATTGTGCAGTAACTCAAAAGCAGACCAATACAAGATGTGGAATCTCTGGAAATGTCAGTCCACAATGATCAAAACAAAATTTATCAGTTCATTGAAAAATCTCTCAAACATTCAGGTCCTAGCCCTGATTGAGACCTGGATTCGTCCAGAAAACACAGCTACCACAGCTGCCCTTTTTGTCAATCCAGAATTTACCCAAACACCTCGCTCTGCTGGACGAGGAGGTGGCACGGGAATTCTTATTTCTAAAAAGTGGAACATTGCCTCTCTCCGTCCTATGGCTAACTGCTCATCATTTGAGTATCACACAGTTAAAGTCTCTACACCCATGACTGCATACATTCTGGTCATTTACCGCCCTTCTGGAGGCAATATAGATGAGTTAGTCTCTGAAATGGACATGATTCTCTCTGACATTCCTGATGATGGCTCATCACTAATTGTCATGTGAGACATGAACATTCACATTGGCAAACCACAGGCAACTGACTTTCTGGCTTTCATCTGCTCTTTCAATCTCAAACTGGTCAGACTCCTCCAACATACAAAGCTGACAATACTCTTGACTTGGCGCTGACCAGAAACTGCTCCACAGCCGACCTGTCCGTCACCCCACTGCACCTCTCAGACCACTTCCTGATTAAATTCTCTTTCTTCCTTCTTCATGTCACCCAAGCAGCTCCAAAAATGGTGTCCTACTGCAGAAACTTTAGATCCCTCAGACCTACACAGCTGTCTGATGAGGTTAACTCTACCCTCCCTTCCCTTTCAGACTTCTCTTTAGTGTCTGTTAATGAGGCTACAGAAACACTCTGCTTCTCTCTTTCCTCCGCTCTGGACAGACTCTGTCCTCTGGTGTCAAAACCAGCTAGACAAAACCCTCCTAGACCGTGACTCACAGAGGTTCTAAGGAATCACAGAGGCTCAGGGCTGCAGAAAGAAAGTGGTGCAAATCAAAAGAGCATGCTGACTTGTCTGAGTACCGGGAAAAACTTGCATAATTCGCATCCAGCCTAAAGGCTGCCAAGATAGCCTTTTATCAGAACAAGATCTGCAATGCTCCCAACACACGACACCTGTTCATGGCGTTTAACTCTCTTCTATCTCCACCTCTTGCTCAGCCTCCCACTGGGTTGACTGCAGAAATGTTTGCTTCCTGCTTCACTGAAAAGGTTGCTACCATCAGTAACCAATTCACTGAGCCAGACCAACTCAGCCTAACCAAACCGGCTACTGGTGCCTCACTCTGCTCTTTCCGCTCTCTAAATGAGGACGAAGTCTCTAAACTTCTATTCAACTCAAAACCCACGACCTGTCCTCTTGATCCTGTCCCTACCGACATCCTGCAAAGCATTCTACCTACAATCAAATCTGCAGTAATCCATGTTTTCAACTCCTCTCTTAAATCTGGTGTCTTTCCCTCTGCCTTCAAGCAAGCTCGGGTTACCCCGCTGCTGAAGAAACCCACACTCAACCCTGCCCAGGTTAAAAACTACCGGCCGGTCTCACTGCTTCCGTACATGTCCAAACCACTGGAGCGTGCCGTCTTCAGTCATGTCTCACAGTTGTCCAAGAAAAAATCCTGTTTTATCCCATGCAGATCCTTCGAAGTATATTGGCAGGGGGGAGGATCCAGATCACATGGGCTGATAACACGGGTGCTTGGCCCACTTCCCTTTTCACGATACACCTCCACACTTGGTGCAGTCATTGGCTCTCATGGCTTCTCCTGTTACTGCTATGCAGATGACACTCAACTTTTCCTTTCCTTCCCACCTGATGACACAACCGTGCGAATATCAAAGCAAATATCAGCATGCCTTGCTGATATTTCCACATGGATGAAGGATCGGCACCTTCAGCTTAATCTGTCCAAGACTGAGCTCAATGTCTGTCCAGCCAGTCCTTTCTTACCTCCACAGATAAGCGAGCAGCTCGACTATCATGCTTGTGCCTACGTCTTCTGCCAGGAATCTTGGTGTCATGGTAGACAGCCAGCTGACCTTTAAGGACTATGTTGCCTCGGTTGCCCGGCTTTCCCGATTTGCTCTCTACAACATCAAGAGGATCAGACCCTACCTGACTGAACATATTGCCCAGCTCCTGGTCCAGGCTCTGGTTATTTCACACATTGACTACTGCAACTCCTTACTGGTAGGCCTGCCTGCTTGCTCAGTTAAACCTCTGCAGATGATCCAGAATGCAGCAGCACATCTGGTCCTCAACCAGTCGAAAAGAGCACATGTCACTCCACTGCTAATTGCTCTTCACTGGCTTCCAGTTGCAGCACGCATCAAATTTAAAGCTCTGCTTCTGACTTACAAAACAATAACCCAAACGGCTCCTGTCTACCTTCATTCTTTAATCCAGAGCTACACTCTCTCTCGACAGTTACACTCTGCCGGTGAAAGACGCCTAGTGCTCCCAGCACAGCATGGCGCAAAATCAGTAGCTAGACTGCTTTTCCTCTGTTGTTCCCCAGTGGTGGAACGGTCTACCAAACTCCATCCGATCCGCAGTGTCCTTATCTACTTTTAAGAGCAAACTAAAGACTCACTTGTTTAAGGAGCATTTCTGCACTAAGCTTAACTCTTCTACTAACGTTGATACTAAGGGACCCAAAGTAGGCCAAGAAAATATCCCACAAACCATTACACCTGTAGCCTAAAGCGTTGATCAAAGGCAGGATGGATTCATGCTCTTATGATGTTTTCACCAAATTCTGAGCTTAGCATCTGAATCACATTTAGTCACATCATGGCTGAATGTGTTGAGTTGCTGCCATGTGATTGGCTGGTTAGAGTTTGGGGTCAACAAGCTGTTGAACAGGTGGAGCTGATCAAGTGGACAGTGAGTGTTTATTAAAATCTTGACCAGAACTTGTGACTTGTTGTCTCCTTCTCAGGTTGTTGAATGCAAATAAGATCCACTGCATCCGAGCTGCAGCATTCAAAGACCTGGAGAACTTGGCTTTACTGTCGCTGTATGACAACAAGATCCAAAGTTTGGCCAAAGGCACCTTCAGCTCACTGCACAGCATCCAGACACTGTAAGGGAATGAACACAAATGTCTTAAGTTCTGTTTTACTCTGTTCGCTGTGATCTGACTGATGTCCGTCCCTCTGTGCTTTGTCCTCAGCCATCTGGCCCAGAACCCCTTCGTGTGTGACTGTAACGTGAAGTGGCTGGCTGACTTCCTGCGGTCAAACCCCATTGAAACCAGTGGAGCGCGCTGTGCCAGCCCTCGCCGCCTCGCCAACAAGCGGATTGCACAGATTAAGAGCAACAAGTTCAGATGCTCTGGTCAGTCAGAACAGTTCTGCTGTCAGATGCCAGTCCAGACTGTTTTCTCCTTAAACAGCTCAAATAACAACTGGGATTTAACTTGTTTGAAAACTGCCAGGATCATCATAAATAAGGAGAATTAACTGGTTTTCGGTGGATTCAGTTCACTACTGTGACAAGGCACCTAAGTACCCCAAATCACTCACCAAGATAATGTCAACTTAAGATTTTGAAATGGCATGAGAAATAACTTTTTGTTTATTTATTTTAAAAATGAATACAGTCTAATGTCCCATTTACTCCAGATTCTGATGAAGCGGTGACAGATGCTCTGATGTCCCATTTTACTCCAGTTTATAGTGAAGCAGTGGCAGACACTCTGATGCCACATTTTACTCCAGATTCTGGTGAAGCGGTTACAGATGCTCTGATGTCTAATTTTACTCCAAATTCTGCTGAACTGGTGGCAGACGCTCAGATCTCCCATTTTACTCCAGTTTCTGGTGAAGCGATGGCAGACGCTCTGATGTCCCAATTACTCCAGTTTCTGGAGAAGCGATGGCAGACGCTCTGGTCTCCCAATTACTCCAGTTTCTGGTGAAGCGGTGACAGATGCTCTGATGTCCCAATTACTCCAGTTTCTGGTGAAGCAATGGCAGACGCTCTGGTGTCCCAATTACTCCAGTTTCTGGTGAAGCGGTGACAGACGCTCAGATCTCCCATTTTAGTCCAGTTTCTGGTGAAGCGATGGCAGACGCTCTGATGTCCCAATTACTCCAGTTTCTGGTGAAGCGATGGCAGACGATCTGATGTCCCATTTTACTCCAGTTTCTGGTGAAGAAGTGAGAGACAATCTAATGTCCCATTTTACTCCAGATTCTGATGAAGCAGTGGCAGATGATCTGATGTCCCATTTTACTCCAGATTCTGATGAAGCGGTGGCAGACGATCTGATGTCCCATTTTACTCCAGATTCTGATGAAGCGGTGACAGATGCTCCGATGTCCCATTTTACTCCAGTTTCTGGTGAAGTAGTGACAGATGCTCCGATGTCCCATTTTACTCCAGTTTCTGGTGAAGCGGTGACAGATGCTCCGATGTCCCATTTTACTCCAGTTTCTGGTGAAGTAGTGA
>JBAMHW010000004.1:1446831-1457695 GCA_037177495.1 Rhadinocentrus ornatus
TAAATATTAACAATGGTCTGAGTCTTACTATAAAGGAGTTATGGTTGACATTAATATGCACAGGTTTATATTATAATCGTGGCAAATGGTGTGGCCTCACACACTTTGTCACACTCTGTTATATGCTGAGTCAGCCCAAAGTTTTCAAGACTGTCACTCAGGTCTTTAGTCCCCTCATCCTGAGGGTTGTCTACATGGATGTTAAAATCACCAACAACAAATACACAGTCAAAGTCTCCACAGATTAAAGCAGCAGGTCACTAAACTCATCATGAAATGCTGTGCAGCGTCCTGGTGGGCCGTAAATATCCAGAAACATTGATCTGAGATTAGCTTTTAGCTGAAGAGCCATATATTCAGAAGAAGTAAAATTTCCAAAATATAACTGCTTACATTGAAATGATTCATTAAATAAAACTGCAACCCCTCCTCTCCTGTTCTGTCCTCACTGATAAAACTAAAGTTGCGGGGGGGGATTTGTTAAGAGCAACTGAACTGTTATCTTGGTTTAACCAGGTTTCGGTTAAAAGCAAAATCAAGGTTGTGTTTAGTGATACGATCATTAATTAAAAAGTTTTTCTGCTAATGACCTAACATTTAATGGGTTTGGAATTGTTTACCCCATGTTTGGGGACACGTTGTGGCTCACAGGGTATGTTAACTCTACTTGGAAACCTTTTAGAACGCAGCTCTCTGTGTTCTGACCAAGCTACTTTTCTCCTTCTGTTCCCAAACAGTACAGGTATGTTTCAACCTTCAGCTTCAGCTGTGTGTAGGCCATGCAGACGGAGTGCTGAAGATAAAAGAGCTATGAAAAATGTTGCGGTTTCTGGTAAAAATTCTTTAGTCCCAGCAACTTCAAATCAAAAAACTATCAAACTATCAAACTATCAAAAAACTACTGTGGGCGGGTTTGTAGGTAAAAATGAGGAAAAACCAATATACAAATCAAAGAAAGAAGAGGAAGAATGCAGCAGAAGGGAGAGCAAAAGCAGGAAGCATCTGTACAGCTGCCTCATAGTGTACTGGAGAGCTTATAAATTGAAAGCAAATCAGATAAGTAAGTAGGATTAGGACCATTAAGAGCTTTAAAAACCAGTTTAAGAATCTTAAAATCAGTCCAGAAGCACACTGGTAGCCAGTGCCGAGACTTTAAAATCGGTGTAATGAGATCTCTGTGCCTGGTTTTCATTAGCAGAGGTGCAGCAGCTGTAAGGCTGCAACAGAAACGCATTGCAGTAGTCTATTCTGCAGGTAATTACAGCATGAATTTAAATTTCTGATTCCTTTGTGAAGAACCAGCTCCACTTTGGCAATGTTTCTGTGAAAAGCACTTTATAAATACATAACATACTTACTTACAATTACAAAGGCCATTGATTGGTTCTTGTTTCATCAGGACACACAGCAATATAAAGCAGCGTATCACCAGCATGACTATAGAGATCCATGCTGTGTCTCCTGATAACATCACCCGGGATGCTATATTTGCAAATGAGCCACTTCACTGGACAGCAGGCATCCAATACACTGCCACTCACTATAGATTTATTTGATATTTTAGAAAATGTATATATTCAAACACTGTCATTATCAAGTTTACCTCAGTAATGAACAGGAAACGAAAATGAATTTTTTAAGAGTAGATTTATCATATAAATACAATGGAATGTTATTTGAAAATATTCGTATAGAATAGATAAAAAAAACTCAATTAAATTAAAAGTAAAATAAGAATCCCTGTTAGTGCCCATAGAAGTCAAATATTTTTTAATAATTCATGCATCAGAGAATTAAGGCTCCCCTGATGCTCAGGTTGGTTCTTTATTTTGATTATTGCTAAGTTACATGTTTATTTTGGACCTAATGAGGAGAAACTAAGGAAACTGACATCTTTATAGGGTAAATAATGTTCAGGTCTCAGAAGAAGCCTTTCAGACGAGGTGAAACATCTTCAAGAACCAAGAAAAAAAAGTCCATTTTCCTATAATTCATGCTCAAGACCTGGATGACCGAGAGTGTGCAAGAGTCTGACTCAGCCAGGTGGTTCTGGTCAACGGCAGTTTTTTTTAAGTGTTCATTGAGCTAAAATATTACATTTCTGTATCACACTGAAGTAGAGACACTCAGTATCAGATCAAACTTTATATATATAGCACTTTTCAGACAAAAGTAAGTCAAAATGCTTAAAACAAAGCAGCCAGGTGCAAGCATATATGTACGAATAAACAAAATAACAGGCTGCGTAAAACCTAAATGCAGCTCCTCCCTGCAGGCAAAGCATAAAATACCAAATGTTTTCATGATCTGTATGTGTGGAAACATTTAAATGTTAAACAGAAGAGGCCCCAGATTAAATCCCTGTGGTGCTCCACAGGCCATTTTTGTGTGGTCAGAAGTGTGATTGCAACTAGCCACAAAGAAGTCTTTAAGCTGGACATTTATTTGTCTTTTAATCACACCAGGTGGTTACTCTACTCTGCTTTAAATAAAAATATATTGTCAATAAACACCTTATCATCGGAGACCCTGTTTTTAAACCACCGGAGTGTGTTCCCACCCACAGAGTACCTGTGTCGAGGTGAGCCGGTCAGAGATTACCACCGGCTGCAGCGTGGCACCGTACTCTGCCAGACCTCCAAACCTTTCTCCTGGGTGGAATGTGAAGGCCGCTGCCAAGCATCAGCTGGGGGGTCCGCTGCCTCCTGCTGCGCCCCTCTGAGGGTCCGCCGTCGGAAGCTTGCCTTTGAATGCGATGATGGGACCTCGTTTACGCAGGATGTGGAGAAGCCTGTGGAATGTGGCTGCAAAGAGTGTGTGTAGTACTGTGAAGGCAATGGTGTACACACACACACACACACTCCCAGTTTGAAACACAAACACACTGTAGGAACCCTCCCACAAATACAGAGACTTTTTGTGTGTTTTGTTTTTGTGTGTTTGCGCACAGTTTTGTGACATAAAGCAGTTCTTCCTTTTTAAGATATGAAATCAACAAGTCAACCTCATCATCCTCTTCCTCACCTGCTGTAGGGAAACGTGTGTGTTAGCTGCCTAACTCCAGCTCATTGTTAATACATGTGTGTGATGGGACAGCAGCATGAAGGATCCCCAGCTTGTTGCTTTAAGATGTGAGTCAAGTTGCTTAACAGGTGGATTAACACAACTTTAAAAAGTTCATTTGTATCAAAATCCACCTCTGAAACCTACAACCTGGAATCAGGTCCAATCCTAACGGTGGTCCTAAAGGTTCAGGACATGGTACTTTAAACTTGAACACAGCAGCAAACGTCTTTGTTCTTGTGAAGCTGAACAGGTGCAGGGAGAGTGCAATCATCCCTCTGTGTCGCGGTGAGACGTAGTTCCCCCGCAATATTCACACAACTCTGACTGCTGCACGTCTTCATGCAACACATCTAAGATTTAACTTCTCAAGATCCAGTGATATATTGGAGCTTTTAATAGAAAGCAAAGAAAAAAACTGTTTGGTTGAAGTTTGTTAGAACTTGAAGTCACACTAAAAAAAACTCTAAAAATCTAATAATTACCGAAATTAACAGCTTAATAGAATTAAGTGGATTAAATGAACTAAAAGTAAGTTTCAGCCTGTTTTCTAATGCTGTTTGTGTTAAAATGTTTGTCTCACATTCACACTCTTCCCCAAATCCATCCCGTCAGTAAGTCGGTCAGACTTAAACATTTGCATAAAGACAGGAAACTTTCTGGGATTATGACCGCAGTCGTATCAAATCTGAGCCGGTATAAATAAGCCACCATGTTCACATCAGCCCTCAACTCATAATTAGTTTTAAAATAAGTTCTAGTGTTAAAATGCATAGTTAACACCCCCGACTGTTGTATGTGAATGAATCAACCTGAGTACCAGTTCAGACTGACAGCCGTCCAGAGACAGATGTCTTGTCTGCTTGTTAGAGTTGAAAGCAGACAGCTCAGACTTAGTTTAGGACAAAGTTCAGGTTTAGAGCTGGGTGTGGACAGCGCTGTGGAGGAAGGACGTCTGCCTCTTACGTTTATATTTAGCTGGGACAGGAGCCGGACAAAAAGATGGAGAACTGCTGTGGTTTATGTAATAATTCAATTAACATAACTTTGTAAGAGTTGTATGTGCAGAGTACGTGTATGTACATTCCCTCCACCAATCATGGGTCTCTGACCAGTGTCTTCTAACAAGTGAAGATGAACCCTCCTACATTCATCTTTGATAAATACCAATGTTGAAATCAGCTAATGTTTAATGGTTCATGTATCTGTAAACAAGCTTGCTAGTTTAGTTAACCGGGATAAATAAAAGTAAATATACAGATACAACATGTATTAGTTAATTGATGTTAATAATGAACCAAGTAACCCGACTGATGTGCAACACGTCCTGTAGATCAGCATGTCCTGGTCTTTGTCCCGGGTCCTGCCGCTCTGTAATGTTTTATTAAAAGGAAACAAAACTTGTCATTAAAAAGCTTCAGCGAACGAGATCCTTCATCTGAAACAGTTTAGTTGGAGTTTGGCAGCATAAACCATGCAGGGCAGTATAGTGGCCTAAGTCCCAGAGATGAGATTAAAAAATGGACTTAATGTCGCTTCCTGAAACCAACGTCGTAGGAAAGCTAGAGGAGCATTTAAAGAACATACCAGACTTGTGTTTGGATACATGCTGATTCCTTCCATGTTGGCATGACTTTCTCCATCAGCCGTCTCATGGTGATATATTTAGTTAAAGGGACGACTCCACGGAGGATGTCTGTCACGCAGCGCTGCATTTGTGACAGAAATCATTCTTTTCCTTATGTAATTTCTCTAGTTGTAACCTTTTATTTCATATTCTCACAGACAAAATATACAATAAACATTTTCTATATGAAGTTACGCTGAGGAGAATAAACATTTTCTTAAATTATGCACATCTCTTGATGACTAGACAGACGTGTCTTTGTGTGCACGTCTTGATTGGCAGCTCTGTTACACCACCATCTGATTCCTGCAGTGCAGCATTAGCTCCGAAAATTCACACAAGCAAACGTGTCAACTCCCCCCCTCAGCAAAGTGAGGATGATGCCAACTTCATCTTGTCCAACATCTAAAAAGTTAGTCAACTTTGCAATTTGCTAAATGAATCAGTAAAAACTTGAGCTGCTTTAATAAACTGCAGAAGGAAATTAGCTTGAATAAAGCTGGATGGCTGCGTGGCTGGATGGCGTGGTTGGGGTCAGTGTGTGTTTGTTCAATGCAGTAAAAACCTAAAATGAGCATTTATTTGATTTTTGTTGAAAAATGAAAAAACTAAAAGTGAAATTGGAGTTTTTTTAACTATTAAAATGGATTAAAAATTAAAAATGGTTTGATTTTGATTTTACAATTTGCAGAACAAAAAATTACTAAAATACAAACACACAAAAAAAAAAACTTGTTTTACTGTATTTTCAGATATATTTTTCCTGATTTTACCTCTTGTCCTAAGTAGGTTCCAGAAACATTTTACTATGTAAAATTGATTTTCATAAAATGGTTAGCTAACATTCGATGCTCTGTCCTATCCAAATCAAAATCCGGGTCAGTTTGGTAGTTTGGTTCGGTGAACATTGATCTCCATTGCGTTTCCTTAGCAACCGTACCCTGACCTGGCAGGAGTGTCAGCCAGACAGCGATAGACGTGTCAGCTCCAGAATAGTGGGACGTAATCCTTGAGTTATAATGAAGCAGGCGACCCAGAACTAAAGAGGAGAATGGTGGACATCCCGCAGCTTGTCTGCTTTCTTATTGACATGCGGCCTTAAACAAGAAAAACGTCACCGTATATTTAAACATGGAGCTGTCTAAGGAAATCATGACTCTTTCCACCAATCAGCGGATTGCAGTGTGTCAAGCTCCACCCTTTAAGGCCAAATTAAGAAGACTGGGAACCCAACGGAAGGGTAGGATGGGTCTGATTGGATGTTCTGGCTCCCTTCTCAGTTTTGTCTTATATTTTAGTTTTGAATGAAAACCAAATAAACGCTTGTTTTGTGGATTTAAATCTCACCTCTGAACAGAAAACCCAAAGACAATACACTGACCGGTTGGCTAGCTTTAGGCTAACGCACTGAAGGAGGTCTATGACATTTTAATGAAGGGTTTGAGTTCTTTGATGCTACTTCTGCTACATGAAGCCTCCATTTGAGACCAGCTTTAAAAACCGTGAACAGAAAAATTATGTCAAACTTTTTTTATTGCCCTGATTCAGTACTTCCACATGTTTTAGGCAACAGAGCTGAAGTGTTTTCATTAAAACTAGGAATTAGAAAACATACTCGGGTCTTGAAGAGCACAGAAAGGGCTGAGATGGGCATGTGTTTTTCTGTGTGAATGAATGTGTAGAAATGCAGAGAGAGCTTCACAACGACACAATACGTATTTTCTCTGATCAAAACCCTCCTCTCTGACTTGTCAGAAGGGTCTGTGAATGCATCGCGCCAACATCACAGGGAAACCATAGCTTTCATTTATAATGTCTTGATATTTATATGGATATAAAACTAAAGTAAAAACCATGTAATGTGAAGTTTTAACATGTTTTTATTTTCTGATTTAACGTATATAAATGGCTGATTTGTGTCATGAGTCCAAATTAAACTAATGTAGTTTTATTATCATTATTAATGTACACATAGTAACAAGCTAACAGACTGTAATATATATATATGATGACCTTATGATGCATCTGATTTTGTTATAGTATTTTTATATGTTGGAGAGGATGTTCTCTCTGTGTCATTGTGTAACCTGTAGATAAATCTTTGTTTCCAGTTGTCCAGAAAAAAAAGAAAGAAAAGAATCGTTCCTGGGATTTGAACACACCATAAAGGGAACAAAAGAAGAAAAGTGTGTGTTCAAGTGTGTGTTGTCTCACCTGAAGGGGAGACGAGGAGTAGTGCTTTTTCATATTTATTTAAATAAAGAGCTGTTTCTCCTTCACTGTTGTTTTTCTCTCCATCCTTGACACTGAGGTTGTCCTGTTGTTGCTCTGACCTTTGACCCCATCGCTGCCCAGCATCCTGATGGCAGCGCAGGGAGGCAGAAGAGAAAATGTGGTGGAGGGAAAGATGGAGATGGCATGGGCTGGTTTGGGTGACTGAGATGCTCATAGCTGAACAAAGATGGAGGACGAAGTAAGAAAGGATAGCTGGAGAAGAAAGAGAAGGAGGCGGGTGGAGGGGTGGCGCTCAGAGACTGAAACGTTTTAATGAAACGGTGATTTATGCGTCCCTCCGTAACCATAAAACAAAATATACACCCCCACCGGCTCTGACTCTCCTCCCCCAACACACAGAAATACACAACCGTCCAGCTGGCTCTCCAATGAAAGCTGCTGCATCTTTCCATCACCCCACCTCCACCTCTGCAAACCTTTCTTCACCGCCATCCTTCCCCCTTCCCCCTCTCCTCTCTCCTCTCTCTCCTCTTTCTCTTAACAGGAGGATAAATTCACAGCAGCATCCCAACCCCCCGACTCCAATAAAGTGTCCACACATTTTCCCACATCGACGATCTGCTGCTGCACACAAAGAAGCAGAAACATTTTGTTTCTGCAGATAAAACATATCCATGATGGAAGAGGTTAGAAGATGGTTACACACGACTCTGACACGGCGTAGATTTAAATAAATGTTTATTATTGCGGCTGGTTCAGAAAGTGAGTCCAGTGAGCTTTAAATAAATCTTCAAGCTGTCGCCGCCACCTCTTAATGCATGCTCACACATGCTGTATTAATATAAACCTGATGTCTCCTGACGGATTCACAGGGACTAAATATTCATCTGTGTTTGCTGATATGTAAAAAAGTCTGAAACTCTAAACACACAAGTGTATTGCTGAAGTCTTGGTGTTCTGGCTTCGTTCTTCTTTCAATAGAAGAAAAGCAAACTAATAAGACTCACCATCCACTTTATCAGCTCCACCTGTCCTACTTCCTGTTAACTCGTATCTAATCAGCCAATCACATGGCAGCAACTTCGGGCTGCTGCTGGTGTAATGGTGGGGGGAGTATTTTCTTGTCCCACTTTGGGCCCCTTAGTACCAACGTGACCTGGTTTAACCAGCACAGCCTACCTGAGTATTGTTGCTGACCATGTCCATCCCTTCATGAGCACAGTGTAGCATCTTCTGATGCTACTTCCAGCAGGATGATGCACCATGTCACGAAGCTCAGATCATCTCCAGCTGCTTTCTAGAACATGACCATGAGTTCACTGGACTCCAACGGCCTCCACAGTCACCAGATCTCGGTCCAGTAATAAATAAGCAGCTGGTGTGTATATTTGATGCTTGTGCTCACCCTTGTGTTCAGGCAACCACTGTTTACTGTTTGCTATTAGCACAGATCTACATATAAAGATAGAACTTGAAACTTAATTAAAGTTATGAGATGAGTTAAATCCTCAGCAGCTGATGAGGAAATCCTGCTGGTTTAAATGAAGCAGAACGGTAAGTCTTCATGCTGAATTGTTCAGCATTTTCATCAGACCTTGTTGGATCTATCACATTAAGAATTAGGCAGTTCTGGAGGGAAAAGGGGTCCAACCCCGTGCTAGAAGATGGCCCTGATGAACTGGACAGGGAAGTGTTGACTACAGTCAAGGATTACATATTTATTTTGATATTTGTTAAAAATAATATCTTTCTCAAGTCAGGGATTGGTTTTTCATTGACACATATTTAAACTACATAGTTGAAGCTGCTGTTCTACAGATTCTGATTCCAGATGTTTTAGGCCAGCGGTGTCCAGCTCCAGGTCTCCAGGTCTCCAGGTCTCCAGGTCTACTATCCTGCAGATTTTAGCTGCATACCTTCTCCAACACACCTGAAGCAGTGGATGAATTCCTTCATCTGCACATCATCCGCAGAGGCCTGGTAACGAGCCATTCCGTTCATTCAGGTGTGCTGCAGAAGGGAGGCATCTATAAGCTGCAGGATCTCGAGGACCGGACCTTGTTTTAGTTTCTGAAGACAACAGAAGAGGCCGAAACACTGAATAACTCCGTGGCATGTTTATGGATTCTCTGATGATGCTGAGTCATCAAAGTAGTCTGGTTTGGTCGGTTCTGTGTGGTAAGATGGCCGGACCTGCACAACAGCAGCTTTCTCCCATGATGCATTTCACCCTCTTTACCTTTTTCCCGTCCCTGTTGATCCAACTCTTCTTTCTTATATTTATTTTTTCGTATTTTGTTTCCTTGTACTCCCTTTCCTCTCTTTTCGTTTCCTTTCATCTGTTCTTCCTTCCTTGTTTCTTTCATATGTCTTTCCTCTCGTTTTCATCTCCCACGCCTCCCTTTTCTTCTAACTTCTTCTTAGTTGTGGTTGTCTCCTCTCTTCTTCTCTCCTTTGTTTTCCCTCATCTCCTCTGGGAACACAGATCGGATCTCTTGGATGAGAAAAATCTACGGAGGACAAACGTTTTCATTTGGTGTTTTTTCCATTTTTTATTTTTTGTTTGATGAGGAAATAACCAGATGTTAAAGTGTCCTCTCTCCCTTTATTTCCTCTCCCTTTTCTCTCATGTCCTGTCCTTGTGTTTCCCCTTCTGCCATCCTCTGCGCTTCCTCTTCCCTCCTTCACCTCCTCCCATCCTACACCCTGTTGTTTCTTCTCCCTTCTTTTCCTGTCCTGTTTTTTCAACTTCTAGTCTTGTTCCATACCCTTCTCTTTTCTCCTCTCACCTCTCCGTAATTCTACTCCTCTGTTCTGACTTGTTCTCAGTTCTCCTTGTCTGCTTGTATCCTTTATCATACACCCGCCTCCTCCTTCTCTTTTTTGCTCCTCTGTCTTCTTTGCTTTTCTTCCACATCTTTTTCATGTTTTGTGTCCTCCTTTTTCTTCCTGTCTTCCCATTTACTGTGTAATTTCTTCTTCTCTCGTTTCTTCTTTCTCTTATTTTTTCTAATTTTGCTCCCTCTCCTGTTGCTTTCTTCTTTCCTTTCTTCTTATTTTACCTCCTCTCCTCTTTCGCCTCCTCTCCTCGTTTCCTCTGCTGTCCTCCAGTCTCGTTGCTTCATCCTCTCAGCTCTTTTTGCTTTTAGATTTAATTTTCTCTCCACTCTTCATCCACTTCTCTTCAATTTTGTTTTCCATCTTTGGTGTCCTTGCAGTATTGCTTCTCTATCCTCTTATTTCTTGTCTTTATTTGTTATATCTCTACATCCTCTCCCTCATCCAATCTTTCTTCTGCCTGTAAATGAATCCTTTTGTATATTTCTCCTCTCATTTTCCTCTTCTCATCTTTTGCAACCTCATTCTTTTCTCTCTAATTTTCTGTCCACTCTTTCATCTTTTACATATTTTCCTGCTTTTACCAGCACTGAAGATGTGGGGTGATCTTTTGAAGGTTTGTTGCCTGTTATCAAGAGAACTGAAACATTGATAAGGTGTGAGACATCATCGAACCCTTTAAAATTTGCTTCTCCTCAACCTGAAAACACTGTATTTTTTTTTCTTCCACTCAGTAATATTCTGAATAGTTTCTCCTGTTTTGTTTTCTTTTGACTATTTTTACCTTTCTTATTTTATTCTCTTTTTTCTTATTTTCTATTTCCTTATATGCTCACTGTCCACTTTATCAGTCATGTAGACATGGTGAAGATGACCTGCTTAAGTTTAAACTGAGAATCAGAATGAGAAAGAAAGGAGATTTAAAAGACATTGAATGTCTCGTGGTTGCTGGTCTGAGTATTTACTGGGATTTTCATACACAACCATCTCTAGGTTTTAAAAAGAATGGTCTGAAAAAGAGTAAACAGTCACCAGATCTCAGTCCAGTAGAGCAGCTTTGGGATGTGGTGGAACGGGAGATTCTCATCATGGATGCAGCCG
>JBAMHW010000004.1:1466450-1476497 GCA_037177495.1 Rhadinocentrus ornatus
ACACCTCTTTCTGTAAAGTCCTCTGAGACAACTTTGTTGTGATATAGGGCTATACAAATAAACTTGATCCACTGATATGTCTTCAGCCAAATTAAGTCTCAATTGAGTTTTTCATTTATTTTCCTGAAAATGATAAACTTTTTTTTAGTCTTGTGGAGGTGGTGATGACGACCAGTCTGATGTGGAGATTTGGTGAAGCCTTTTCATGTGTTTTAATGTCTCTGTCCACAGTGGGAACACAATGAAAGCTGTAGATTGACTTTTATTTCATCTCAATAGTCTGATTCATGATCTCAAACTGTTTTGATAATAAGGTGTTGTGTGGAAGCCATTAGTATTATTCTCATAACTAGATTTTATTTTCATTGTCCTAAAATTAAAATATAATTATTCATTGTATGAAGAATTATGGGTATAAAAGTCTCTCAGACAGAAAAATAGTTGTTTTTATAATTTTGTCAAAAATTGTGAGCCTTGTTCTATTAGCACCTGCAATTAAATCTATTTACAACCCTAACAAATCAATTCAAGGCAGTTTAAAACAAATGTTGAAGGAAAACCTTCATCAGAACCAGAACCAGGCAAGAAAATCTCCATCAGGAACAGAACCATGAAGGAAAACATCTACCAGGAATAGAACCTGTTAGGAAAACCTTAATCTGGACCAGAATCAGGAAGGAACCCCACTAACAGAACCAGAGCCAGGAAGTCATCAGCAATTGTTGTGATATCCTGTACTCATTACACTCTTGTTCTAGATCCTTGTTGCCGACCCTGCTACGATTCCTGGACCACACTTTGCCTGATCCCCTGACAGACTCCCCTACTATCTGCCTATCTGGATTTCGACCCCCTTTGGACTGACTACCGCTTTCTGCCTAGCCCGATGAGTATCTAACTAGATATGATTATTGTCTGCCTGATCTACTCATCTTGATAACTGGATACTGTCTAGTATTGGATTCCTTTCCGGACTCATTATCCTCAGAACCACCTGGACTCTGTTGTTGTCACCTCCACCGGAGAGTTGCTTCTGCCCTGCCTCCACTTAACTAGCATTCAAATAAAACTCAGTTTAAAAAAACTTACAGTACCTCTGTGTGTTGGCTAAATTCCACGACCCATCAGGAGCAATTTGGGGTTCAGTGTCTTGCTCATGGACACCTCGACATGAACTCAACAGGCCAAGGATCGAATCGGCAACCATTCATTTGACCCAGACAGTTATCTCAATATGTCAGAAACCATAAAATAGCAATAAACTGACTTTATATGACCCTAACTCCATTATTAACCATTTTAGTTAAATTTAGTGGACTGTTCTTTACCTGTCACAGATCAGGATTGATCTTTTTTTACATTTTAAAATTTTTTTTATTTATTTAATTTTTTTTAATAAAAAAAACATGTTAAAGCTTTTTTTTAATATAAAATGGAAAGACCTCAATATAAAATACAATAGTTTTACATGACGTAGATTTTTTGATGTCAATACTTTATTTTTTGATTTTTTATTAACGGTTGTTCAAAAACCAACATGAAACACCTGTTCAGGGTCAAATTGACTTACTGACTAAAAATCAATACAAATAAATCCTGAGGATTTGTTTAAAAACTTTAAGCTGATTTTGCAATGAATAAAAATCAAAACAAAAGATAAGTAAAATGATATCAACACGCTTCATGTCTGAGTGTCCATACAAATAACATCACATTGTGACAGTTACATATGGAACCAGAAATACTATGAACAGGTGCACATTAACAATGGGCAGGTGTGTGTACATCTACACAGCACATGTTATCACAGTGGGGTTTTTTGCTAATGATTTTGCACATTTCTCACGGGTCATGCTCATCTTGACATCGTCAGATGGCTTGCAGACTTGAGCTGGACACCACCAGCTCAGAAGCTGACTTGATGTCGGTCATCATCATCCTAGGGTCCTGTCACCGCCATCCTAGGGGCACTGTCACCACCATCTTAGGGTCCTGTCACAGCGATCCAAGGGTCCTGTCACCGCCTTCCTAAGGTCCTGTCACCGCCATCCTAGGGTTCTGTCACCGCTATCCTAGGGCCCCTATCACCGCCATCTTAGGGTCCTGTCACAGCGATCCAAGGGTCCTGTCACCGCCATCTTAGGGTCCTGTCACAGCGATCCAAGGGTCCTGTCACCGCCATCTTAGGGTCCTGTTACCACCATCTTAGGGTCCTGTCACTGCAATCCAAGGGTCCTGTCACCGCCATCCTAAGGTCCTGTCATCACCACCCTAGGTCCCCTGTCACCGCCCTAGTTGACAGGACCCCCTAGGGCTCCTGTCATGCCTATCCTAGTGCCCCTGTCACCGCCATCCTAGGGCCCCTGTCACTGCTATCCTAGGGTCCTGTCACGCCATCTTAGGGTCCTGTCACCGCTATCCTAGGGGACCTGGCACCGTCTGGATCATGATTTTTGCCGAATTTATATTTGGGGATGAAGATAACTGTATTTCACCATGTTTTTGTGTGAATGTCTTGCTTGTAGGGATGTAATTAGCAGTTTCCTCATTTGCCTTATAATCAGAATCATCAGACTCAGAAATGATCTCAAGATGGTTTTGATCTTCAGACATGTCCTCTTCTATTTCACTGTCATGATCCAAGATAAGCTTCAGACCCAGATAGCAGACATGTTTGGGCCAAATCCAGGCTACTTTTGGCCTTTATAGCACAAGTTCGGCACTGGTAAGTGTTGTGGGGGCAAGAGGTGGACCAGATGCCAGTTCCTAGCCTGGCCTGGATTATGACAGGTGTCCAGATGTTGCAGGTGCCAGTCTTTGGGAGAGCCTCCAGGACTCTCATCTGCTTACTTCTGCGGCTCATTTAAAAAAAGCTCTGCCGGAGAATATGTAGCTGCAGAATGTGATTTTGGTAGGACGTTTACGTTTGGCTCCCCCCTGATGGGTGTCCACTCGATGTTGGTGAATCAAATATGGAAAATGAACCATTTTCACTTTGTATGTTGATAACAGCCAAGCAGAAGGAGTTTCATACCAAAAGAATTATCTTTAACTTTATCTTTTTCTTACATAAAAAAAAATCACCCGGGTTCATGATGCCAATAATGCCATGAATTAATATTTTTCCCCCTATTTTTCTCTATTTCTCCCTTCAGTGTCAGATCTGACCAGTACCAGCCAAACAAAACATTTAGCACCAACAATGGTTGTAAACAGGGGGATTAGGAGATGGTGGTCCAGTCACAGCATGAAACATGGTGTGGTGTATCTTCCACCTTTATGCTGTGTATCCAGTGTGAATCCATCTTACTCTGGGAAATTGTTGTGCATGAAACCACAGATCCATTACCCATCAATACAATGTTGAGTATGAGTTGTGTTCAGTTCAGTTGTAAAGGACATCATGTCCCTGTTGTGGTCTCAAACATCTCAAGAGTCTCACAAGATGACTTCTTTTCTGATTCCCCCAAAGTTGTCTGCTCTCATGGTGAAATGAAATGTGATAGTTTGGAAAACAAGAAAAGTCTTTAATGCTAACAAACGGTTGATGCCATCTGTGTGTCTCATTGTATAAAAAAGCTGTTCAGAGGAATCTCTTAGTTTAGAGCTGCCATCTGGGAAAACTTGCTATGCTGTCAGGATGTGAAAAAAAGTGAAATTCACAGTTTTTAAAATGTGTTTTTATAAAAAGGTATTAGGTCTGACACTGTTAAAAACAGAAACTAATTTGTGCTTGTTAATCAAATTGCAGGTTGTGCTGCATATTCATAAGAAAAAGGGGCCCTTAACACACTCAGTAGGACCCAGGTTTCCTGTGAGCTCCTGAATTAGTGCTTCATTAAACTAATGAACAATCAAAACTGCTGCTAGTTGTTTCACTCCAAGTTAGACCAAGAAAATTAAAGAGACTAAACATCATCAGAACAATCAGATTTGTCCAGAGTCTGTATTCCATGTGAAAGTTATTATTAAGGTATAATGAGCAGGACTGGAGTTGGCTGCTAACTGGTTTGACTCCAACACAAACATCTAATAGCTACGTTGGTCCGCACCACAAAACGCTGCCGTTTTTCAACAAAATGTATAAACTAAACAATAATAACAGTTTTCCAGTCCTCCCTGCAGAGATGCAGCTGACCTAATGATACGTGATCACACCTCCACCAGTATTTCGACATAATGATGTTTGTGCTTGCTGTCTTGCTGCGTACGTCATATCATTTTTCAACGTCCTTGCCTTTAATCGGTGGATGACAGAAACAGGGATCTTGTGGCTCCAGAATATACATCTTTAATATCAAATTTACATGTATTCATTCAGCAGATGCTTTTAAACCAGCCCAGTTTCTAGGAGGGTACATTTCCATTTTATATTTGTGGAAACCAGAAAGACTGTGCTGCTTACACATGTATTATTTTTAATGTTACACAGTGCTCATTTACCTCATGCACTAGCAACTGGCCTTGGATTTAAAGCTAAGACTTTTGTTTAAAAGAACCAGGAATTATTTGTTTTTATTGTGTATGTTAAATTAAAAGTGGAACGAAGATGGAAAGACTGTTAGCCACAGGACTCACAGCAGGTCATGTTTAAGGAAAAACGCAGAAAAACTGACATCCATCATGTCTGCCACAATAACCTTTTTTTTATTATTATTTTTTATAAAAATCTTCACCTAAAGATTCTTGTGTCCAAAAATGAAAGGTAATATAAAAATCAAGACACAAAATAGACATTGAAGAAACTTTTAGTAATGTGGGACTCAGCATCGTCACCAAGGACCAACATTATTACATGGTGATGCATACAAATAGCACAGCACTTTCTACACTTTCTGCAGATTATTTACAAACATTTTCTGCCTTTGGTGTTTCATTTTAAATGGATGGGGTAAAAATCAGGGGTGAAAGTAAGCTGGTACTGCATACCACTAAAATAGAGATGTGACGTTCATGAATAAATCGATTCTTTTGACCGGCTCTTTAAAAAAGAATGATGGGAACCGAGTTGCAGCTGTGAGCCGTTTATTTGTGAGTCATTCTTTTTATATACAAATTTTCCATGCTGCCTTCATCACGTTTGTGACATCATAGAAGTCTGATGTCCAATAAGCTCCATTCATGTGAAGCATCTATGGACAGAGAGTACAGCAGCATTAAGCCAGATGTTTATCACTTTTAGTATTTAATAAGTACAAAAAATGCAGGCCTGTCTCCTTGTCCCACATGCCCTTGGTCAACGTCTCCTTGTCCCACAGGCCCTTGGTCAACGTCTCCTTGTCCCACAGGCCCTTGGTCAACGTCTCCTTATCACACAGGGCCGTGGCCGACTCATGCTGTGATCTGAACATGCCTGCCAGAATTAACAGCCCCAGAAACCCTAGAGCTCCTTCTGCCTCACATCCTTTCAATCCTTTACTGCTCTTCTTCCCTTTTGTTTTATTCTTATTGAGAAACAGGTCAAAGGCAGTCTCAGGACTGCTGATCCTGGCAAGCGCATAGTGAGTTGGTCAGGGGTCAAGACAGGTGGAGGGAAAAATGGGAGGGTTAGTTCCTGACTGGGAGACCATTCTATTTTCCCATTTCTTGACCTCCAAGGAGAGGTGTGCATTGCCTTCTCTTCTCCCTGTTTTTCTTTTCTTCTCCCTCCACTTCTCCCTTATCTGCTTCCTCCTCCACCTCTGTCTCTTGCAGGAGTTTGTCTTGATCACTCAGAAGAATCCTTACTGGTCTCCATCTCACTTTCTTCACATGATTGCAAAACTGCAGCAAGCGCTTCCTCTGTATTCATTGTTCTCTTGATGATGTCTGCTGAAGAAATGACCAGCCAGACAAAGCTGCAAACAACTCAAACAAATTTAAAAAATGCTCCTGCATGAACATGTTATATTTGCATCCAATAGGAAAGGCCACAATCACACCACTCTTTTATGTGTTTCCAAACACATTTTTATGATTTTCAGTTTTTATTGCCATGCATTTTGAAAGGTAAAAAAAAGCAGGCCTCCACTGAAACACTGTGTAATTAACCTTTGCTGCACCTGAAGGCTTGGGGGGTCATCTGGCCTAAAACCCGGATTTTAAAGTTAAAGGTGTAGATTTATTAGGTATTTTTAGAAAAACCTCATCACATGTCAGGGTAATAGTATATCATAATTATGTAGTTATAATGGGAGTCAAAGGGACCAAATCGATATCGAATGCAAAGAACGTTTGTCTCTCCTGTTGTATACATCTTGAAAAAAAAGTGATCATGGAATTATAAACATAGTAATATAAGAAATATCCTTGCTAAGTTTGATACAATTAGCATTTAAATTGAATGAGATATTTAACTGAATATTCTGAAAGTACACATTTGGTCCCCAAGGTACCCTGAGGGTCAAATAACATCCAAATGGATGAGTTAAAAAAAAATTCACCCCCCTCACAGTTGTCATGAAGGTTAACTTAACCTATTAATCCTAAAATGTTTTTTTGTACCAGGCTTTAGACATATTTATTTCTGCTGTGAAGTTGGCCTTTTTAACATGGGAGTCTATGGGGATTCGCTCTGTTTTGGAGCCAGCCCCTAGCGGAAGATGGGTAAACTGCAATTTTTTGCACTTCCACATAGGCTTCACATTTCACGCGAGGTTGCTGCTTAGGAACAACACAGCTAAACATGTGGGAGAAATAATCAGCCAAACACAAATTTCCTTTCTTTTCAGTAAGTTTTAGACAGAGCTTGCCCAAACGTTGACCTGATGTCTACATCTGCGTAACTGCCGTAGGCTCGGTGTAGCTCCGCAGAGGCTCTTCCAGACCTGACGTGCACCCCTGCTACGCAGACGGTTACGCAGAGGTAGTGCCTTGTTATTGGTCAGTTTGGGATTACGTGTTGCTGGATATCTGGATCTTGTTGTTGATTTTGTGTGGTAACCACCATTTTTAAAAACAATAGCCAGAGGATCAAGTTGATGAGAGGCTAATCGAATTATTTTTTTCATTTTCTTCCACAAACTAATAAAGACACTGAACCATACTGGACGCCGTTGTTGTTTTAAACAGAAAACACCTACCGAACTAAAGTTAACCATCAAAAGAACTCCGACTTGGTGAGTTTACCAGCCGATACCACCCCTGCTTCCACCTTCAGGTTAGGAGGAGAAACTGCAACACAACACCAAAACGACGCTCACCCCCTACGCTGCGAAAGCAAACTCACCAGCGTCAGCTACGTCGTAACCAACCGCACGCAGACGCTGCACGAGCATAAATCTGCCTAAAGGTTGGAAAACTGTCAGAATCTTTATAAAAAAGAGGATAAAGTGTTTTTGTTGGTTCACTGTGACAAGGAACCTACATTCTCAAAATCAGCTTCTATCATGGAGATAACGTCCAACTCTGATTTTTAACATGGCATATGTACTAACTTTTAAAGTGCTAAATTTAAAGATTCATCTCTTCATTAATGGTTTAATTTGGACAGCTTTGATCCTAGATTTGTTTGATAATGTAGGCTTTTTTATTTTTACAGTTATCTGGCGACCCCCTGAAATTATCTCCCTACCCTCACGCGTGTCCCGAACTCCAGTTCGAAAAACACTGCAATTGTGAACCTCACAGATCCTAAAGCGATCCATGGTGCAAAAATCTGTACACACACTGTACAACAGAGGCAGTAGCCTGCAAGAGGAATGAATAAAATCTGATTTATTTGCATGTCAACCACGACGAAGTAGTATAAAATGGAGTTTTGTGTAAATTTCCATTTTTTTTTTTTATTATACTACGATATATATTATACTGAATGATGCATAATCAAGATATTTTTTGTGCACTAGGGGGCCTCCTGGTGGTGTGGGGGCCCAAAGCGGATGCGTAGTTTGCTTTTGTCTTGGGTTTCCTCTGGTTTTTAAACATAAACTAAATCAGGAAATGAGAATCAAGACAAACACAAAAAGAGGAGAATAACCCGAACTGAACATAACAAGCAACACAGAAACCAGCGTGTAACTTTCTAACCTGAAAACTCTGTCTTCCTGACTGGTGTGACTGAGCTGCCGTGTTGGACTTGTGTGCACATCCATGCATTTTCATCTTGTAAGTAAATTCTCAGCAGTTTTTTTCCCTGCGGCATCTTGGAGCTGAACGGACTTCAGACGTATGTGCAGTTTGTGGTTTGTAATTAATCTTCTTCTCCATGAATAATGTCTGTGACCCTGTGATGCGTTATCTCATATCTGTCTATCCCAAATTCCTAATATAGAAACCAAAATCATACACTTCATATTGGAACTTTCTATGACGCATTTTCACAGAAAAAATACACAACATTTTATATGCAATTAAGTTTTTTTTTTAAATTTTTTTTTATTTAAGATGAAAATGCACAGGCGTGTACTTGCACACACATGCCCTAACTGACCGCTCTGTTACTGGTACTCCATATCAGGCGTTTGACATTATTATGTACAGAATACAAAGACAAACCAGAAACTATTGATGGTCTTTGTGTCAAAAATGAAATGAAATGAAATACTGATTTTATAGTAGCAAGTTTATGTCAGTGTGTTCATGCAACCAATAAATGTTTGGAGTTTTAATGGCTAACTGAAAAGCTTTAGTTAACATCATTTGCGGACTGTTTGAGAACCTGCTAATGGATAATTACATCTATAATTGATCTTAAGTGGTAACATGGAAGTGGGAGTCCTGCAGAGCAGGGATGGAGCTGCAGTGGTTGTAGGAAGGAAAACATTTTAAAAAGTAGGTTAACAGAAATGTGACTTATGGTGGGCCAGCCTCCACTGCACATCATCGTCTGAATGGGTGCTTGTTAGGAGCCGGCGTCCTCGGTGTGTCGCAGCAAAACGTGGCTCAGACAGGCCTGGGGAGACAACCGCATGGGGCAGGCGTTGAGTCTTAATTGAATAAGCTGATTTGGTTCCATTAATCAGTAATGGGGAGCCTTGCTGAGCCCAGGCACCACACACCACAGCAGGAGGGGAGTCTGATGGGGCCTCTGACATTTTCACATTACTCTGTACTCTATGAGAAACAGACAGAGAAGGGGGGAAATGTGTGCTCATGTCTCAGGAGTAAAGGTCGCAACGAGGAGAATATTTTATATAAGATGTTTCTACTTGAACATTTCTTTAGAGCACATTTTTCTGTTCTGCTTGGAGCAGGAAAACACAAAGAGAGCTAATAAAGCTTTTTATTACAAGAGAGCTGCTGGTGTACTTTTACTACGTTTTAGAACAAAAAGACCAGCAGCAGCCGATCAAACGCTGTGATGCAGTATGTACTTTACAGTCTGCTGGAGCAGTGGAAACAAGTGTTTTTTCAGTCAACATGAAATTAAAATTCATTTACAATTATTTGCTTCTAAGTGACAAAAAAACCACAAGGTGAAATGAATGAATACATTAATCAGCTTTGAGAACGTTGGGAGGAGAAGATCCTGCGAACCTTCTGAATGACTTCTGTATGAGCTGTGTCGTTCAACATTGCAGGTTTCTCTCTCCAACGTCTCACAAAGAGATGGTGGAGGATGGAAGGAAAACCTGCATCAGAACCAGGACCAAGAAGGAAAACCTCAATTAGAACCAGAACCAGGTAGAAGAACCACCATCAGAACCAGGAAGGAAAACCTCGATCAGAACCAGGACCAGAAAGAAAAACCTGCATCAGAACCAGGACCAGGAAGGAAAACTTCAATCAGAACAAGGACCAGGTAAAAGAAACTCAATCAGAACCAGGACCAGGAAGAGAAAACCTGCATCAGAACTATGATCAGGTAGGAAAACCTTCATCAGAACCAGAACCAGGACGGAAAACCTGCATCAGAACACGGTCAAGGAAGAAGAACTTCCATCACAACCAGAAAGGAAAACCTGCATCAGAACCAGGACCAGGAAGAAAAACCTCCATTAGAACCAGAACCAGGTAGAAGAAACTCAATCAGAACCAGGACCAGGAAGGGAAACCTGCATCAGAACTATGATCAGGTAGGAAAACCTTCATCAGAACCAGAACCAGGACGGAAAACCTGCATCAGAA
>JBAMHW010000004.1:1518175-1531571 GCA_037177495.1 Rhadinocentrus ornatus
TTTCTGCTCACTGGTTGATCTTTGGCTGCTCCTGATTGGACGTTACCGTCAATCTAAGCTCTCTGATTGGTGGAAAGGCTGACAGGAAGTGGCTTCATCATCATGTCCAGGTCTAAGTAGAGGTCTCTTAGCATCTTTTTATGATGAAAATGTGAATTTACCAGATAGAGTCTGTGAATAAACACTACCTCCTGGATGGGATATATAAATACCTGGAAAACTTCTGTAGATCATCTAAAGGCTGAGTTATCCATCACAATTTACCCCACACTACTGTTCCTGACAACCTGATGATGATGTAAGTGATAGCGCTCGGGGGGTGCTGGAGTTTTAAGGGTTTAGATGATGTCTGCTTGTGTTGGATTGTTATAGTAGGACTGACATTCTTATGGTCTCCCGCCAACTTTTTGTTTTTCATTTATCTGAAACGTGTACATGCCAAGGGCCTTTACTAGAACCGCTGCAATCTATGTACAACACAGTCTCTATAGCAACATTGGAAGTACTCTCCACAAAGTAGTCCCATAGGCTCATAATAACAGGAAAGAGCTTGGATGGGGCTGAACTTGAGGGACATACTGTATCTCTCCACTGGAGATGTATTCTGTTGAGTGTCTACGATGCGGGGAGTCCTCGGCAGGAGCTTTAAGACAGATTATCTCAGTAGGCTATCTCAAGCTGTAAACAATACAGGGTTAATGGGAGTCTCGAGTCGACTCTCAGAGCGATCTGAGCGCATGTCATCAGAGAGGCAGCTGCTGTGTGTTTTTACTAACTAGATAAGTAAAGCAGTCTGAATGCTGGACCGAGATGTGCATACTTTTTATTTTCTGTTTGTTTCTGCAGAAAACCTTTAATTTTCTTTCATCTTCATGTCTTAAATGTTTGATCTTGATGCATGAAACTTGCATCATTTTAATTTTTGTGTCAAAAAACCTAAACAATGTTCTTTTACATCATAACCAGAGACTTCCAATACTTCCATCTGAATCCACTCCACGTTTAAACTCCCAGTAAACGACAAACTGTCTCAGAATATTTAGATTTTTTTCTGAAGCCCAAGGAAAGCTGGTCGAAGTAGTGTTTACTGTAATTCAGCCACCTGTAATGCACACTAACCTGCCGCGTACATCAGGGGTGGTCTGGAAGATAAACCGGTGTCAGTAGGAGTGGAGCTGGAGGCTCTGCCTCATGGTGTGGTTAATATTACATGACCCGATCATTAGAAGCCTCAACGGGATTCAGGCTCATGGTCTTCGGGTCCCAGGGCACTTCAGGGAGGAAACTGAATCTCAAAATTCAGAGCTCATTTTTTTTTTTTTTAATATATTATTTTACTTTTGTTGGAGAGAGGGTCAGAACACAGTGCTTTGCTGTCTGAGGGATAAAATAAATAAAATAAAATAAAATAAAATAAAATAAAATAAAATAAAATAAAATAAAATAAAATAAAATAAAATAAAATAAATAGATGAACATATAATGAATACATAAATCAAAATCTGCTAAAATAAACATTTAAATGAATAATAAGATCAAATAAAATGAATGTTGGGAATGTAGCGTTTCTCTTTACTACGATCTAACAGCACCTTTGTTTGGAGCTCATCACCAGAAGATCCACTCACACAGCAGTAGCCTGGATTTCTGCTTAATTAAAACGTGAAGGCAGCATTTTAGTCTAGAATCAGCTCCAGCATCTCCTGCCGGATCAAAGGGACGCCTCCGTCACTGTGGGGGCAGGTCTTCTCTCTGAATCGGAATCGAACGTTTCCTAATCCATATTTGACCTACAGATCAAAAGTATTTTTGCAGCCGCAATTAATGTTGATTGTTTATTACCAAGTGTGATGGCGGCTGCTTCACACATGGCATTAAGGCGGAGGATGTGCATCGATAACGGAGCGGGATGCAGCACAGAGGACTGTCGATAAAGCCAGAGACACTGACTGCTTCTCAGAAAAGGAAAACAGTCAGATCCCAGTCAGGAGTGGATGCACACAGCTGCTGATCTCTGACTCCGAGGTGAGGAGGGGGCGGCTGGGCGGCTGGGCGGCTTAAAGCAGAAATCCCGACTAGCAAACAAACAAATATGTACCGATGGTTTGGATACTGATCAGAAGGACATTGAAGGCGGGAGGTGACGGGTTGTCTGAGGATGCGGAGTTCAAACCGATGCTGGGAGAATTTCATCTGAATATTTGCTCAGCTGATGAGATCTTGACTTCTGTGATTCCTATGAAATCAATACTTGTTGGCTAAGAACACAAGGCTTGACTGTGGTTCAGCATCTGGACACAGCTCTCATTCTTGGCGCGACTTCTTCCCTTCAGGCCAGATTTCTGAACATATTCTGTCTAGGAAGTGTGGAGCAGAAACACATCATGCCAGCTGCTCCATTGTTTAAATATTTGATTCGTATCAAGTACTTTTGATTAACAAACTGAGACTTATGCAGGTACAGTTTACAAGCACTTGTCACCGCTTCGGGACAACTCGGGCGTGGTGATACAGAAACATGATTGGAAGCGTAACTCAATCCCTCTGTGACTGTGCACACACAGTAAACGCTGTGTTTTTATCATTTTAAAACCCAATACTCTTTTACATGTTTAATGTCAGGATGGAAGCTCATTAAGACATGCAGAGATAAAGATCCTGGCAGATCTGTGGCATTAGAACGGGTCAAAGACCACCAAATCTGAATCTAACACTGTTCTGCTCAGCTGAAAACAGAGAAAGATCTCTCATCCTACCCTTTGGCCGCAGGAGCAGGGGTGAAGCTGGGCAAGGTTCTGGGGCTGCCTCCACCGTGGTTCTTCTTGGTGGAGAGGTCCAGGACGCCGTCTGAGGAGAAACACACATTGAAATTATTTTAAATCTCGCTAAATGCATAATGTGGCTTTAAAAGCCAGAAAGATCTTCAGCAGAGACTATTATGTTTATGTACAACCGTGATCACACACATGCTTCGAACATCTCTCCTGTCAGCACTGCGAACCAAGCTGGTTAATCCTTATAAACACCTAGGCACTCACTTGGATGACAAGCTGTCCTTTGATCTCCATGTTGCAGGAAGGCTCGCCAGCGCTTGTACGCTTACTGGAAGCTTTGTAGTTTTAATGTTGACAGTACTGTCATGCAAATGTTTTACTCTTGTTTTATTGAATCACTTTTAACTTTCCCTTTTATTTGTTGGTACGCCTCCCTTTCCCTTAAAAATAAGAAGGGATTGCAGGGATCAGCCTGAACTCTCAGTCCTGTATCATACCAGAGTCCTAAGCGAGGCTGTTCAATGCTTGCGGATTAAAGCCCCCCCTTGGCTCATGAGTTCCTGCTGCTTCCATCAGGGCGCAGGTACATCCTGCCAAAAAGCAGGACTAACAGACACAAATATTCTTTTGTTTGCAGCCTTTGCCCTGTTGAACAAGCTGAAAAAGTAGCTCTATTTTCTGTTTTAATTTATTTATTATAGTCATTTTAGATATTTATTGTTGTTTGCATGATTGTGTATTGATTGTTTTTACTGCTTGCTGCACATATGGGATAATAAAGATTTCTTGAACCTTGAACCGCAACTAAATTGTATAAATACTACATATGAGCCCCTGAGCAGCTCATCTGATCAGAACTATGATACGTGAGACTCCTCGTGTCTATCAGACAGGTTTAATGACTTTATTTGCATCGTTTCAGATGGCAAAATTATATTTACTTGAGCAGGAAGGCAGTTACCATGGCAACCATACTATATCTCTGTGACTGAATGTGATAGCAGCAGGGAAGTTTCTTTTATTTCCTTTGTTGGCTTGATGATGTGGACCTGTTTTAGCATTTTTCATGACTGTAAATCTGCATTAGACGACAGGATTTTTGGGATCAGCAGGGAAACCAAAAAGCTGGAAGGTGATTAACAGGTCAGAGTGTACGCTTTTTAAGAGTGTGCAGAGATGAGTTCATGGAGAGTGGCCATAATCCGTGACCTTGCGACCTGTCCAACCCAGAAAACCCCATATGGACACGGAGCATGAACGCTAATCTTCAGAGGAATACATTAGGTGATATTAAAAAGGAGAAGAGTCCTTTCCCACACAGGACAATGATTAATCTGACCATGTGTGTGGCAGCATGAGGTGGGCTAAGAACTAAAGACCATGTGTGTGTATGTATGTGGTGTTTCTGGATAAAGAAATTATGTTAACAGCAACAGAGAGAAATTCTACGTTAGAAGTTAGACCGATGAGGCCTTTCTCTGAGCTGGTGTCATCTCAGCCATCATTAACAAACATGTTATGTTCCTGTTTGCTTTATTTAATTGTTATTGTTTTTACTTTTATTTAAAAAAGCTACTACAACATTGCAAAGTTTTTCTTTTTCTTTTAATTTCATGTGGCACATTAGTGGCAGTAATAAGCTATGAAGTGATCCATGAAAAGGGCAGGACACAGACAGATCTGGCAAACACCGGAAATAAAACCCTCCACCATCGCTGAGGTGGCTTTTCTGCATGTCAGAGCGGACCAGATGAGAATCTGAATATTTCCCTGACAACGTCAAAGACATCTGGAAGGACTGGTGCATTTTCTGGCTAGAAAAGTGACTGTGAAGAACAGAGAGCTTCACTTCTTGAAGAAGCTGCTGTCTGTATCTGTCTGTGGGTTGACGCTGTCCGCTGATGGCGGTGTGTTCACATCAGGAAGGAACATCGCCCAATCAGAGCGCAGAGGAGGATAGCGTGCCGAGGAAGCATTGGATTTTATCCCAACAACAAAAGCAGTAAGTTTAGGTAAACAGTCGTCAGTTTGACATTAAATTCGATGTATCCATGTGGCCGTCCAGCTGAACATGACACAACGGATAACATTTATGCTAGTTATTGATAATGGACTAAGAGACAAGGGGCTGTGGTGTTGCTGAGAGTTAATGACAAATATAGGGGATACACGTAAATGTAATTTATTTATTATTTGTGTAACCTGGGCAACGTTGTGACCAGGAAATAAAAGTCAGGAAGACAAACACATCATGTGCATGATGTCCTGCAACCTAAACTATTTTTACTAAATTATGTCAAATACGTTAAAAAAAAAAAATTTAAAAAAAATACTAAAAGACTATGTCAATTTGTAATTTCGTTGCACTTGTTGCAATGACAAATAAAGTTCTATTCTACCTGATTAAATAGAAAATTAACAGTCTTTGCAAAAGTTTGAATCTGTTTCTTTACCAACGTTTGATTGTATGTGAATTGTTGAAAACTGGGTAGGACTTTCTGGCACTGCAATTAATTGGTTTAAGTTGTTTTTAAAAGACCGGGACTATTTCGTGTCTATATGTCATTATAAAATTGAACGAACTAAAATAACTTGTGGAGTTCCCCAAGGCTCCATTTTGGAGCCACTGCTTTAACATCTAAATTCTCTGACTCACTCAAATTGTTAAAAACAGCAAAATATGTTACCATAACTATGCTGATGACACACACATCTACATAATCATCTCACCAGGAGACTACTGTCCAGTTCAAACACTGATAAACTGAAATGATGAAGTTAAAGACTGGATGTGCCACAATTTCATTCAGTTAGATGAAGACAAACATAGAGTAGACCTGAGACCTGAATTTCAACATCACATTAAGACAATTGTGAAGTTGGCTGTTTATCTTTTAAAGAACATCTGGAGGACTAAAGGACTGATGACTCAGCAGGAGTTCTGCATTTATCTTCAGTAGACTAGACTACTGGAACCCTGTCCTTGCAGGTCTCCCTAAAAAGCCATCAGACAGCTGCAGTTAATCCAGAATGCTGCTGCTCCAGTCCTCACAAAGGGCACATTCACACCTGCCTTTTGATTAGAATCCAAGTCCGTTTGCTCAGAAAGTCCGCTTCATTCAAGGCATTGGACATTGTGGAAAAGATGTGGACTCCACCTATAAACTTATGTCTCGGTCCACTTCAAGTCAATCAAATACAGGAAGTGGACAACAAAACAAAGTGCATTGTGGGTTCAGTGCACGGCATCGTACATTAATACATATATACATTAATAAAATAGTACATAAATAAATAAATAAAACATACGTGCGTGTGGGACGGCAGAAATGGAAGATTCACTTCCTCACGTCAGATGTTAAAGAATTCGCGAAATGTTTTGATAGAAATATGACCCCAAGACTGCCGGCATCTGATGCAGCTCCATATTTAGTTATGTACTGGAAATCGAAGTTGTCCTGCATTAACCAATACATGGACCAGTTTCTTCTTCGTTGGTTGTCTGGTCTTCTCCTTGAGTAATTCTTGAAGCAGCGACACCTCTAGTGAAGAGAGGTACACGTTATTTAAAAGGTCCCATTTGTTTGTGTAGTAAAGAGTTAACGCAATCTCGGCTCGGAAGAACATGGTACCCCCTAAATGAACCAAGTCCCCAGTCGGACCGAGTGGACTACCCTAGTGTGAATGCACCCTTAAGACCAAAAAAGTGGATCATATAACTCCAGTCCTCAGATCTTTACTTCCTGTCTGGTTGTGTTCTAGTTCGCTACGAACCAACCAGATCTCTCAGGTCATCAGGGTCAAGTCTACTTCCTGTTCCCAGAGTCAGAACTCAACATGGAGAGGCAGCGCTCCGTTTCCCAGAAAACTGCAGATCTGCTGAAACTCGGCTGCTTTAAATCAAGATTTTCTATTTGCCAACTTTTATCGAAACAACTGGAAATTTTAATTATGGCATTTTATTTTATTTTATTTTAGCTTTTTCTGTTTTTCTTTTATTTGGTTTTTAGTGTCTTTTTTAAAAGCTTCTTTGGCACTGCAGTAATGTAAATGTTTTATATGAAGCACTTTGAACTGTCATGTACATGAAATGTTCTACACAACGCCCTGTAGGCTGGTTTCAAAATGTTACTAAAATGCAAGAAGTGCTTAAGTTAATGAAAAAACTTGTAGAATATGAAATGAACACTGGGAAAATTCTTCATTTAACTTGTGTCAGTTTTCCCTGTACATCTAAATCTCAGTTTCCAGAGAAACAGGCCTGGATGCTTCAGTTTTTAATGTGGCTGCTGAACAAAGAGCTATGTTGATTTATGGTGGTCAAGTTTCCCTTTGGGAAATGAAAAACACACTTTACTGATGTCACAGTTGCTTTTATTCATGACGTTATACCCGTCTCATCGGGTTCTGTGCGACAGGAAGTGGTGGTCAACCAGCTCATTGTAGACCAGATTCTGTTCCTGATCGCTGGAAAATTCCTCACATTTGTGTTGTTGTAGGTCGTTCCAGTTGTCCAAATCATGAAAGTGATGTAGGGTACTTCAGGGTTCCTCATGTAGTCATAAAAAGGGAGAAGGATCCAAGGATTCAATGAGAAGAAGTAGAGCAAAGTGTCTTGTAAACCTTCGGTTGGAGTCAAATCGTGTCAAAGTTTTCAGTGATCACACGGTTAAAGGTTTAGAAACCACTTTACTTCAGCTGATTCTCTGCTAGCTGACCAAATGTTGGGGCTAAATTTAAGCTCATGGGGTGATAAAAGCTGTAGCTGTTCCTGGTTTTAGTTGTAAAGATTGCAGTTGCTAAGCAACAACACATGAGTTGAACTTGAGGTAATGTTTTAAATGAAAGAAAACCCAAACTTTTGCAATCAAAACCAGATGCAGAAATACAATCAGCTTTCCTCTTGACTCTGTTTTCAGCAACGTCGATGCTACAATTCAACCATGCTTCAGGTTTTTATGCTGATAAGTGATTGACAGGTGACATCCTTTATCTATGAGCCAGAATCCTGGTATGCAGTAGGGCTGTGCTATTAAATGGAATTTTAATCACAAGTACGATCTGGGTTTTCAACGATCATAAAAATGAAATGGTCCAATTATTTTGCTCCTTCGCAGTTTACTCTTGTGCTGTTTTCAGTTGCAAATCGAGCGCCACTGGCATTGTTGCACTGCTGCAGACTCCTCCCACTTTTGCAGACTCCTCCTCCTCCTAATCGAGATCTCAATTTCAATCAAAATAATCGTGATTATCATTTTTCCCATAATCGAGCAGCCCTAGTATGCAGGTAAGCCATTTATTTAGTTTTATTATTATTATTATTTTACAATGAATGAAACTTATTTAACTTTTATTTTATAAACTTAAATTTATGTTTATTGATATTAGATGATTATTATAAATTTTAACAGACACCATTTTTGTAATATTTTTTTTTATTTTCCCATGCATAGTGTGTCTTTAAGTACCCCTAAGGGAGCGTGTACCCCAGTTTGAGAAAACAAACATCTAAAATATGTTTGTGTGTTTTTGTTTCTGAAGTAAAGAGAGAGAGATATCATGTGAACGCAGAGTTTCTGTTGTAGAAACGAGGGAGGCTTATGGTAAGCTGGTATTAAAGTGTGTGACCAGTCACGGTGTGGTTGATGGGGCCGCGGACCCCATGCTGCTTCTCTTTGATTAAACAGAGTGACGCAGAGCTACTTTACTCAGCCCAGCATCACACATCTCCTCACAAGTCATTCCATCCACCAAATTTTTCTTTTCTGTTTTGTTGTGCTGAACCTTTGTTGGCTTACTACTGCAGATTAGGGCTCAGATTATTTTCCCGTCAAGGAACGGAGTTAAGTTGAAAACAAAGGCTGGCTCTTTTTGAACTTAGGGTGAGCTTTAAATTACTGACAGCAAAAACAAGCTCACGTGTGTGTGTGTGTGTTTTCGCACCCTGCTGGCTGGGCTCTGGGTCCGCCTGACTCTTCTTGACGGTGAGGTCCAGCGGGCCATCCTGGTCGGCCATGAGAAGCTTGCTGAGGACGGGGTTCTGTGCAGAGGCAGCAGCCGTCCCTCCTCCCCCCGTACCATTGCTGCTCTGAGTGCAGGCAGGTGCTGAGGCGGCAGCGACGGAGGCCGGACTAAAGCCCACTCCCGGGGTCGGGGATGGGGAGGAGGAGGCAGACGATGGAGGGGAGATGGGTGTGGGCCCGAGTGGGGAGCTGGGGGCCGGGGCCAGAGACACCGCTCTCGGCAGGCTTTGGTCCTTCATGGTGCCGTTGGGCAGGGGCAGGTCGTCCTGAGTAGTTTTTGAGGTATATTCGGCAGCGAACTGTCGGATCATTCGCTGCATGATCTCACGAGCCACTAGAGGAATGTGAGGGTCAGAGAAACTTGGGAGGTCTGTGGAGAGAAAACACAGAGGAGCAAACATGTCAGCATCCCGTACTCGAGGAATTTGTCTAGTTGTTGGCATGTTCAGCCGCTTATTTATCCCGTTTCATCCTAAAAATGTAATCCTGATGCTGTGCTGAAATAATCCAAAAATCACTCTAAAGCAGCCCTTAATCCTGCCTATTGACCACGTTGGAAGCACCATGATATCAGTACGTACAGCAGATTATAGCCTGCAGCCCCTCAGATGGGGAATCCACAGTTTTTCATTTCATTCTGTCTTCTTTTCACTCATTTATCCGGAACTGGAAAATATTCCTTCACATTTATGTCCCTGTGCTGAACAGCAACAAATCCTCAGTTTCAGCTTTTCTTCTCAGTTTTCCTGCTTCTGTTCTTAGTTTAAACCAGCGGTGCCCAGGTCCAGACCTCGACTATCTGGGAACTTTTAGATGCATCCGTTCTCCAACACACCAGAATCAAATGGCTCGTTACCAGCCTCTGCAGAGCTAAGTGACATGTGGATGAGGGAATTCAGACATTTGATTTTTGACACTGTTATGCCCATCAGCTGAACCTAATAATTCAACAGGCCTGCTCATGCCACACACCCGTTTGTTGCCAAGTCTCCTAAGAGAACTGCGGTTCTGGATGACGTTTGCGGCAAACAAGGTAGAGCTTTAAGAGCCGCACAGTCCGCACAGAGTTCGAGCACCAGAACACTCTGAAGGCACGTTGTGAAAAAGTCAAAAACAGTCAGTCTTGGGACAGTGTGTCAGTCCAACAAGCCCACGGTCTGTCCACATTACTAGAGGACGAAAACTTAATTTTCTTATTAATGTTTTTTCACCCCGCCCTGATGCATGTTGATATGATCCTGATGACTAATATATATATTAATATATATAATATATTAGTATGTATATATATTAATATATATTGTATATTATCCATGCCAGCGGACCACATTTTAACAATAAATATATCCCATCACAATATAAGTTCATATACATATATATATATATATATGAGCTTATATTGTGATGGGATATCTTTATTGTTAAATTGTGGTCCGCTGGCTTGGATAATATACAATATATATATATATATACATATATATAAAGCCCTCCCACTCAGTGTCACCACTAAGCCATCACTGTGCGCATGTGAAACATAAACCTGTGTTTTCTGAGTTAATGACAACTTAACTGTTACCCTTAATAACCACGTTTATAGTCTGACTAGTTACGGTAGGTTCTTGTAAAAGCTAAAATCTCTTATTATAATCTCTTAAAAATTAGTAACAGAGTGGATTTAAATAACATAGATGCTTCAACAGCAATATTTTTATTTTTACCATGTAGTATTTTGAAATAAATGTAAATACAATCAAATGAAAAATTACCATACAAATAAATAAATACAAGAATTCAAATAAATGTGTACAGTTAATAAACAAATCTAAATTAAATTATAAAAAATATTACAAATAAATAAATAAAAGGCTGCACTGTCTCGTCACAGCAGGAAGGCTGCTGGTTCCAATCTCTGCTGGTTCTTGCATGTTCTCCTTGCATGTGTGCATTCTCTCCAGGTTCTCCAGATTTGCCCCACAATCCAAAACATGCGTGTTGGTAAACTGGTGTGTTCAAATTCTCTGGAGGAGTGAGTGTGAGTGGATGTTGGCCTCCTGTGCTGGCCCTGCCATGTAAACCCCACCTCTTGTCTAGAAGCTGCCAGAGGAAGCAAGTTAACCAATAACAAGCCGTTATTTCACAATGATTCTAACCAAAGCCAACAATGATCCTGCTGGACGTTGAGGTGTTCTGATTGGCCACACCATTAAAAAATGTCCTGAATACGCCACTGCTGACCACATCCTACTTTTCAGTCTAAATAAAAGAACTAATTTAGGGTGCAACAAGTCCGAGGAGAGGATGGACGAGAACCAGCTGCAACCAAACAACCTTGTTAATTCACACTGAGCCAAACAGAAACAACACTTTTTTAATGACGCCTTAATCTGACATTGTCCCACATAATTCAGCTGCACTTATCTCCTCCAAACTAACGACCTCCATTATGTGGATAATTTCATGCTTGTCGCTGCACCTAAATCCTTCAAATAATACATTAGTCCTAAAATCAATCCTTAAAATGAGCAGAATTAATCCCAAAATCACAGATTATAGCAATGAGCCAAGTTAAGGTGCACGCTGCTGTTTTCACACACACCTGCTTTCCCAGCATGCCTCCTGTGTATTCCCTCTTCCCCCTCACGTTTGCATATGAAGTTTGAACTCTGACAACAAAACAATCTGAAAAACTAAAACTACAAGCAGGACTAGAACACTGGTCTGTGATTTACCAGGTGGTCCTGGTCCTCTAGCTGCTCTGCAACATCCACAAACTCATTCAAGTTTGGACACATAAACAGCTGAATAATCCCGGAGAACCTTAAACGTCTCACAGCTGCAGCCAGCTAGAACACCTCCAACGCCTCAGTTCCAACATGCGCAACCCAGAACAGGCTTTTAGAGGCTGAGGAAGCCCAGGGAGCAGGTTCGAGAGCTGAATGTGTCCAATTCCACCGAAGCATTTTTAATCTGCAGAATATTTCCAAACACCGGAACCATCCTGTCCTAAAGTGATCCTGAAAAACTGGTTAATCACATTCCAGCTGGATGCTCAAATATTCACTTAAAATGATCTGAGTGATCCAAAACACAGCTGTCAGTGTGCTGACTGGGACAGCGAGCAAATATCTCCGGCCTTGGCCTCGATTCACTGACTCCTGTTACATTTAAATAGAATCTAAAACAAAACCCTTAACAGCCTCACACCATCCAACCTCCCAGACTTAAGAATCTCTCAGTCCAGAACAGAAAACAACCTTACATTTATATATATACTACTGAATACTGTTGGCGTGGAGCGGGACTTCATTGTTCTAAGTGGTGATATGGATGGCTAAAAATAACGCATTAACAGCGTTAATTAATTTCTGTAATTAATTGCGGTAAAATTTTTTAATGCATGCACGGCATGACAAGCCCCACAAGATCAGCCGGGTGGTTCTATGGATGGACATGAGAATAAACTCAGCATTGATGGAGGCACCAATAGACGTGGCCTCCGTGGAGAATGGGGGTGTTTTCCCGGTGAGAGGGTTCCACACCCGCAATTTTCCTGTATTCTTTTTTTTTTTTAACTTATCCCGCTTTTTGCACCGTGTCGGCTCTAGAATTTCTATGTATCTCTGTTTGTGAAGCAGCTGCTTCCTCCTCCTCCTCCTCTCACGTTCCGTGAAACATAACGGCTGTCGGTGATCAGCCGATCGGCTTTTCTGTGGTTGCGTTAGTTTATCCTTCAGCTGAAAAGGAGGAAACTGGCGGTTCGTGGTTCACATATTTACCCCAAAGTATTATTTTTAGCAGGACCTTCTCTAACATAGTAACGGAGGAACTGATGTAGCTGCAGAATTTATATTTCAGCTATGCAGGGGCGGGTCTAGAAAAGTCCTGATGGGGGCCTAGGCAGGAGCACTGACTAAAAAAAAAGAGTGAAGAAAAACTGTAAAACAAGCAGCCAATGATGTATTTTATCAGCAGGTGTTTACTTTGGGTGATGCTGCTGCAGGACTTTATCACTGCTGCACTTCAATGATAAAAGTAAAAAGGTGTTTTTATCCAGATCTTCAGTTTTATCCGAGTTTCTTCATCAATGCTGTTTAACTTCAGTCGTCACATCTGCTGCTTTTAGGACAGAAATTATCACCATGGAGACGGTTGGTGAGATGATATATGATATCGTATGATAGAGGAATTCTGCATTATGATCTAGAACATGGTCGAGATGATTTAGAACAACATATAGAAGTACGTTAAATGCTGCATTTACTGACCCTTGGACATCTGACGTCTACCCAAAGGAAGATCAGTTAGCAAATATTTATAGCATCAGCTTGTTCTGTTGATACAATACAGTAAAAACCAGCAGATTTCAGTCATAGTCGTGTGATTGATGATTAATTATTTTGAAATAATTAGAAATTTGTGATTAATTTTAAAGCTGTGATTAATCTGATAAAAAAATCATTTGACAGCCCCTAAGATATATATATATACTGCTCAAAAAAATAAAGGGAACACTTAAACAACACAAGTCAATCACACTTGTGTGAAATCAAACTGTCCACTTAGGAAGCAACACTGATGGACAATAAATTCCACCTGCTG
>JBAMHW010000004.1:1536824-1550288 GCA_037177495.1 Rhadinocentrus ornatus
TCCTAGAACTACTTTACTCCTTCCTAGGACTACTTTACTCATTCCCAGGACTACTTTACTTATTACTAGGACTACTTGACTTATTCCTAGGATTACTTTACTTATTTCTAGGATTACTTTACTCATTCCCAGGACTAGCTTACTTATTACTAGGACTACTTCACTCATTAATAGGACTACTTTACTTATTTCTAGGATTACTTTACTCATTCCAAGGACTACTTTACTTATTACTAGGACTACTTTACTCATTCCTAGGACTACTTTACTTATTTCTTGGATTAGTTTACTCATTCCTAGGACTACTTTACTTATTACTAGGACTACTTGACTTATTCCTAGAATTAATTTACTCATTCCTAGAACTACTTTACTCATTTCTAGGACTACTTTACTCATTCTCAGGACTACTTTACTCATTCCTAGAACTACTTTACTCCTTCCTAGGACTACTTTACTCCTTCCTAGGACTACTTTACTCATTCCCAGGATTACTTTACTTATTACTAGGACTACTTTTACTCATTCCTTCGACTACTTTACTTATTTCTAGGACTACTTTACTTATTACTAGGACTACTTGACTTATTCCTAGAATTACTTTACCCATTCCCAGGACTTCTCTTAGGAGATAACATTTACATTGTCTACTGTGTTCCAGGTTAACTTACACTAAGGCAGTAACACGTATCCTGATTCTGACATTTCTGTAGTAATCTCGCACGTCTCAGCTTTTTGTAGAGAACAAGATCATACATACAGCCCTTGTAGTTGGGAAGACTTATTTTATTAACAACCTTCTAACTCTGTTTTTTATATTAATAACACTTACATGTGACTGTTGCACTGATTGGTGACATTATAACCATTGAAAATGAAGACATAATTCTTGATACGCTGACATCGTTGCCAGTGTTAAAGTTTTTGTGTGTTTGGGGTCAGATAAGTTGTGTTTATGAACTTGTAATGAGGAAACAAAGTGTGTATTGATTGTCCCATTTGATGCTCCACCCTGGCACCACTTTCAACTCTCAGATTTATCTGACTTCTGATGTCATGCGATGACCAAAAACCAATCAAATGACCCCACAGTAAGAGGTGGTGGTAGATCAGCTGTAATTGAAGCCAGCCTTCATCTCAGTAACACCTAGAGAAGCTGTCTGACACCACACTGGACTGAGGAGATTATCATCAAACACACTACAGACAAATGTAGGCAGGGTGGGGAATGACTGGAAAAGACTGGGAATGGCTAGAAATGACTGGGAAAGACTGCAAATGGCTGGCAAAGACTGGGAATGGGAATTATGCCTCTGAATCAGAGAAGCAACAACCCCAATGCGTTGCTAGATGTAATGAGTCTCTTACCACTGTGTGTGTGTAGAGCTGCACAATCCCCCACTTATTTTTTATTTTACCCCTCAGCCTTCTCTCTGCTGGTGGTTTGCATGGATTCAGATCAATGAATCAATGCTTCCTGCACACTGAAGCTCCTCCGGCATTTCACCAATGTTCAGCAACAGTGAAACAGAGAGAACTTTCAAATCTTAATAAATGAGGAAAAAGTGAAATATGCATAAGAATGAGAAGAAGAAAACAGTCACTGCACATGTTGCAGACTGAACAACAAGCATTATTTCTACTGAAGAGATAAAAATCCTCTGCACAAAAGCTCTTGCTGATTTCTTTTTGATTAATTTTCTCTGCTTACTGATTCAGATTTAGTTGTTGTTTGTCTGTTTTGGTCTTTTCAGTGATGACTGCACCACATGCATGCACCGTTAGTATGAATGTGTTAGCACCAGAGGCAGATGGAGGAGGGTGGCGGTGAGGGGTGAAGCAGGGTGGAGGAGGAGAGACAGATGGATGACCTCGGAGGTGTGCTGGGGTCAAGTTAAAGAATACAAGCAACAATCGATGAGTGGGGGAGGGACCACCCCCTGCTAACTTCCTTCTCCTCATTTGCTCCTTCATACCTTGTTTCAGAAACAGAGATGTTAAAACAGATGTTGCTCATTAACATCAACAAAAACATTTTGTCCAACTTCTATCAAAAAACAGAGTTTAACAGAGTCCATTCAAGCTCTGAAAGTCACTTCTGTGGGTTAAAAACTTTTCCCTCAGAAGCTCCACTCATACCATTTTTAAAGGGGTCATCCTGTAGCCCAAGGGTTGCCGGTTTGATCCCGGCCTGGAGAGCTCATGTCGAGGTGTCCCTGAGCAAGATACCTAACCCCTAATTGCTCCGAATGGGCCTTGTTAGAGCGGCTTGCATGGCAGTTTCCGCCATCAGTGCGTGAATGTGTGTGCAAATGGGTGAATGTGATGTATATGTTCTTGCTTTGGATAAAAGTGCTCTATAAGTACAGATCATTTACCATTTACTACAGATATTCTGTTTCTGAAACATAAAACATGAATGCCGCTAAACGATCATAAAACGATCATTAAATTAGGCAAAATGACACCTTTTAAGACCAAACTCCAGTTTTACTGGAATTAAATTATTATTATTTTTAAATCAGCCTAAGACTCCATAAGATGGCAAACATTGCATTGGATCAATATATAACAATATATTTCTCCACACACGCTCTCTATTGCTGGTGAGAGTCTGCTCACCTGCATGTGCATGTGTGTGTTTGCACATCTGGGTGAAGGAGATTTGTTAATTCGCGACCACGTATAGTCAAAAATAGCATGCTGCTGTTAAGATAAATAACATGCTTTTAAACACTGTTGCTGAGGGAGGATGAAAGAGCTGTTCAGATGGTGATGAAGTTAGCTTCTTATTTGTCATATAGACCATTTTCTGCTTTTGTCACTGATCACGTGACTTGCACAACAAAATTTGTGGGTAGTGAAAAGATAAACAAACCAGGCGTACTGCTACCAACTCGCCTGCTACGGCTAGCTTAATAATGCTACATGTGTGCAGTGCCTCTGAATGTTCCAGTCAACATCCCAAGGATTGGGATTTACAGACTCCCTGCTTAGCCTTAAATGGGCTACATGGGCTGCTGCGATCAAATGAGGTAACTGGAAGCTGTCAGAGAAATCTCAGCTGTGTAGTGAGTTGTAAAAATAAACGAAAGTCATAAAATAGTGTAACAGTAACTCCGAAATTTAACATAGAGACACCCCTAACTTTTACATTGCGTTAACGTTTCTACGTCTGCTGTCTACTCACCTTTGACATGAAGAGGAAATACTTTGGGGCACTTTTGACAGCAGAAGCTCTGACACCCATCCTGCCACAAAATATTAATAAGCCTCCAAAGACTTTTAAGCTTTTGATTCCTCCCCTGTAAAGTGCGACTGTGGGTAGTTGTAAATTTCATGGTAAGCTAAATCGTGCAGTAATATCTCCATCAGTTGCCAGTTTTGGAGGTTTGTAAACCAGGATTTTGGAAAATCCCAAGAGGCTTGAGCACCAACAAGTGCAAATTTTCCAAATATGGATGTCAGACCTGACGACATACCAGCTGAACTGGCTTTTAAAGTGTGAAGTCTGCCAGCACCAGCCTTTATAAATAACAGTTAACAGCAGATTTATATGTCACATTTTAAAAAACGCAGTTATGTTAATTCAGGCATTGGCAACTACATGTGGCCTGGGGACAAATTTTCTCTGACCAACTGATTATAAATACATTTTTAAAATTCTAAACATGATAAAATGTATGTATATATTAAGGCTGTCACAAAAAAACGCGCTAAATGGCGGTAACTAATTTATGTATTTAATTGCGTTAAAATTTGTATGCATGCGCAGCATCCGTCATTTATGACGGTGAGAAATGGAGGTGATGGAACTAGATCAGCTGGCGGATGGATTTGAAGGTGCCACACCTTTGTGGGATGAGGGTGTTTTAACACCGACACTTGTACTGATGAGAGGGTTCATCATCTGCACTTCTCCTGCATTTAAAAAAAACCTTTTCATGTAGTTTAACACAAACGTCTGTTCCGGTCGTCTCTGTCTGCCCAGCCCCCTCCTTCCCGCCTCCCTCCACTGTTGTTCCGTGACCGGCTGTCAGTAATCAGCTGATCGGCTTGTCTGTCGCTAGCACTGTCCCTCTTGTTGCATATGTTTATTGTTCAGCTGAGAAGTCGGAATCTAGCGCTTCATGGTTCACAACAGCACATATTTACCCAAACGTATTGTTTTTGGATGCGCTAGCTAAAGTAGGCAACATTTATCAGGCTCGTGTCAATCATCTCATGCCACTATGTGAAGCTGAAGAATGAAAGATGTTGATAACAGCAGCAACTCTTTCAGTTATATATTGTTTGCCTATTTCCTGTAACTTTTCAGTTTTAATGAGGTTAGCTAGTGACAGCTGTAAAATCTACTAGGCATAAGACAACTATGACAGACAGAGGTCTGATCATTAAGGAGCCATAAATCTGATGAGAGAAATTATGAACAATGCCCTTTTAATTGTAGTCCGCCTCCTTTATTTGATTTACTTGAAACCAACCGAGACCTACATTTGTAGGCGGACCAGAGTTCACTTCTCTGATCCTAAGCAGGGCTTTTTTGCACATTCACACATCCCCAATCGAACCAGACTTTGAGCAAACAAAGCCACCCGTAGAAGCTGAAGTGCTTCCACGTGCTAGATGTTAATGCAGAGTGTGTCAGTCAAATTTTACATGGTTACGTGCATGCCACAGACGGTCTGGGCGCTGCACTTCCACAGTATCATTCCAACATTCAGACAAACAAAAACAACCAACAAATGTTCTGGTTCAGTGAAAGATTGTGTCTAAAGTCCTCTCTATCATACTGTTTACATGTCGACATCATCAGACCAAGACCACATCTGACAAATTATTGACACGTCATATGTTCTGGGTTTTTACCCACCACTGTTGGTAGATTTTGGTTTAAAAAAATAGTTTGACATGAAGGAATTACCATCACATGATTTTACATAAATGTCCTACATTCAGGAGATAATATCAGTGTACCATCAAATTGATACATTTTCTCTAAATTTCATGTTCAGTTTCCCAAACTTTTGTGAGTATTTAGTTTGTCTAAAGAATGTACATAACTGCCTTCGAAGATACAGATAGACCTATGAATCTAGATCTGCAAAAAAAGCATTTTGAAATGTTTTGCCTTGAGAAAGTGCCATGCATTGTTACATTGTTATAATTAGAAGCATACAATGCAGTTTTGTTTTGTATGTGTTGATGCACTTGGAATTTACATTGCTAGTTTTATTAATGAAAAGGAATGTAAGGGATATTTTTGGCCCACTTTGGGCCCCTTAGTACCAACGTGGCCTGGTTTAACCAGCACAGTCCATCCCTTCATGACCACAGTGTAGCATCGTCTGATGCTACTTCCAGCAGGATGATGCACCATGTCACAAAGCTCAGATCATCTCCACCTGCTTCCTAGAACATGACCATGAGTTCACTGGACTCCAACGGCCTCCACAGTCACCAGATCTCAGTCCAGTAGAGCAGCTTTGGGATGTGGTAGAACGGGAGATTCTCATCATGGATGCAGCCGGCAATCCTGCAGCAACTGTGTGATGCTGGAGCAAAACCTCTGAGGAAGGTTTCCACCACCTTGTTCCATCTATCACACCAGGAATTAGGCAGTTCTGAAGGAAGGATCCAACCTGGTACTAGCAACGTGGTCCTTATAAAGTGAGTGGTGAATGTAAATATATGTGTTAGAGTCTCTAATTTCCACTCGTGTGCCAAATTTTTTCATTGAGCTAAGTCAGGGGCAACGATGGCTGGAGAACATAAAAAAAAGCCAAGCAGAGCAACAGGAGATGCAAAGATGAGAAGATTTCCAAACAGGAACTGAAAAATGATGGTTAAGGCATAATTAACCTCCGCTACAGTCGGCATATTAAGTATCTTATTTCTGCTGCCTTGCTTTTCAACATCTCTAACAGATCATCCTGAAGAACAATGGCAGTGAAAACACCACACATGTTTTAAGGATTTATGTTTTCTCCTTGTTTTTCTCAATCTTTATTTAAAAGACCTGAATTTTACTGTGAGCCTGAAATGAAATGATCTTCCAACGGCTGAAGACCTCATTTCTACATCCAGTTAATATATATTGACTGTAAAAAGAATTTAGTTTTGGTAAAACTGGTAAAAACAATAAAAAAGATTAAGTAGTTCTCAGCATGTCAGAGAGAGGTGCAGGGCCAATAAAACAGCCTGCAATACGGTTAAAAAGAGGGGTCGCCTGTGCTCGCAAATTATTTATTAACCCACTTTGCTTTGATCCACCTTGGACCTTCATCAGGTCAAAAGTTAGATGGATGGGAAACACACCCGTATTTATACACTCCAACGGTGAAGCAAGGCCCAGCCTCAAACTCCAAAACACTCACAGAGGTAAACTTTCAAAAAACATTAACCACCCCATCCAACATGTCAAACTGGTGGTTACCGGTTCACACTGGATCACTTTCTGACTGAACTGGACCTGTTCACATCCTCTGTGAAGCACCTGGACCAGACGTTATTTAACCCAAACTAATGCAGGAATTAGCTTCTCATGTCTTAAACAACCATGTGGGAAGACACAGCTTGGTTTTTCATTTCCTGGTCTGGTTCTGATGGAGGTTTGTTTCTCCTGGGTCTGGTTGGGAGGGAGGTTTTTCCTTCCTGGTCTTGGTCCAGGTAGAAGTTTTTCTTCCTGGTTCTGGTTCTGATAGAGGTATTCCTTCTTGGTTCTAGTTCCAATAAAGGATTTCCAGTCTGGGTTTGGTTCTGATGGAGGTTTGTTTCTCCGGGGTCTGGTTCTGATGAAGGTTTTCCTTCCTGGTCGTGGTTCTGATTGAGGTTTACCTTCCTGGTTCTCTTGGAGGTTTGATTCTACAGGGTCTGGTTGTGATGGAGGTTTTCCTGTCTGGGTCTAGTTCTGATGGAGGTTTGTTTCTCCTGGGTCTGGCTATGATGGAGGTTTTTCCTTCCTGGTCCTGGTTCTGGTAGAAGTTTTCCTTCCTGGTTCTAGTTCTGATAGAGGTTTTCCTTTTTGGTACTAGTTCCAATGAAGGATATCCTGTCTGGGTCTGGTTCTGATGGAGGTTTGTTTCTCCTGGGTCTGGTTGTGATAGAGGTTTTACTTCTTGGTTCTAGTTCCAATGAAGGATTTCCTGTCTGGGTCTGGATCTGATGGAGGTTTTTCCTTCCTGGTCCTGGTTCTGGTAGAAGTTTTCCTTCCTGGTTCTAGTTCTGATAGAGGTTTTCCTTTTTGGTACTAGTTCCAATGAAGGATATCCTGTCTGGGTCTGGTTCTGATGGAGGTTTGTTTCTCCTGGGTCTGGTTGTGATAGAGGTTTTACTTCTTGGTTCTAGTTCCAATGAAGGATTTCCTGTCTGGGTCTGGATCTGATGGAGGTTTTTCCTTCCTGGTCCTGGTTCTGATATAGGTTTTCCTTCCTGGTTCTGATGGAGGTTTTTTTCTCCTGGGTCTGGTTGTGATGGAGGCTTTTCCTTCGTCGGTCTGGTTCTGATAGAGGTTTTCCTTCCTGGTTCTGATGGAGGTTTTTCCTTCCTGGTTCTGGTTCTGATGAAGGTTTGTTCTTCCTGGGTCTGGTTCTGATGGAGGTTTTCCTTCCTGGTACTGATGTAGGTTTTCCTTCTTGGTTCTAGTTCCAATGAAGGTTTTGCTGTCTGGGTCTGGTTATGATGGAGGTTTTTCTTCCTGGTCCTGCTTCTGATGGAGGTTTTCCTTCTTGATTCTAGTTCCAATAAAGGTTTTCCAGTCTGGGTCTGGTGATGATGGAGGTTTGTTCTTCCTGAGTCTGGTTGTGATGGAGGTTTTTCTTCCTGGTCCTGGTTCTGATAGAGGTCTTCTATCCTGGGTCTGGTTCTGATGGAGGTTTTCCTTCTTGTTTCAAGTTCCAATAAAGGTTTTCCTGTCTGGGTCTGGTTATGATGGAGGTTTTCCTCCCTGGTCCTGGTTCTGATAGAGGTCTTCCTTCCTTGTTCTGGTTCTGATAGAGGTTTTCCTTCTTGGTTCTAGTTCCAATGAAGGTTTTCCTGCCTGGGTCTGGTTCTGGTGGAGGTTTGTTTCTCCTGGGTCTGGTTGTGATATGGAGGTTTGTTTCTCCTGGGTCTGGTTGTGATGGGAGGTTTTTCCTTCCTGGTTCTGGTTTTGATGGAGGTTTTCCTTCTTGTGGGTCTGGTTCTGATGAAGGCTTTCCTTCTTGATTCTAGTTCCAATGAAGGTTTTCCAGTCTGGGTCTGGTTCTGATGGAGGTTTTTTTCTCCTGGGTCTGGTTGTGATGGATGTTTTTCTTCCTGGTTCTGCTTCTGATAGAGGTTTTCCTTCCTTGTTCTGGTTCTGATAGAGGTTTTCCTTCTTGATTCTAGTTCCAATGAAGGTTTTCCTGTCTGGGTCTGGTTGTGATTGAGGTTTTTCCTTCCTGATCCTGGTTCTGATAAAGGTTTTCCTTCCTGGTTCTGATGGAGTTTTGTTTCTCCTGGGTCTGGTTGTGATGGAGGCTTTTCCTTCCTGGTTTTGGATTTGATGGAGGTTTGTTCTTCCTGGGTCTGGTTCTGATGGAGGTTTTCCTTCTTGGTTCTAGTTCCAATGAAGGTTTTCCTGTCTGGGTCTGGTTATGATGGAGATTTTCCTGCCTGGGTCTGGTTCTGATGGAGGTTTTTCCTTCCTGGGTCTGGTGATGACGGAGGTTTTTCCTTCCTGGGTCTGGTTTTGACGGAGGTTTTTCCTTCCTGGGTCTGGTTCTGATGAAGGTTTTCCTGTCTGGGTCTGGTAATGATGGAGGTTTTCTTGCCTGGGTCTGGTTCTGGTGGAGGTTTTCCTGCCTGGGTCTGGTTCTGATGAAGGTTTTTCCTGTCTGGGTCTGGTTATGATGGAGGTTTTCTTGCCTGGGTCTGGTTCTGGTGGAGGTTTTCCTTCTTGGTTCTAGTTCCAATGAAGGTTTTCCTTCCTGGGTCTGGTTCTGATGGAGGTTTTCCTGTCTGGGTCTGGTTATGATGGAGGTTTTCTTGCCTGGGTCTGGTTCTGGTGGAGGTTTGCCTTCTTGTTTCAAGTTCCAATGAAGGTTTTCTTGCCTGGGTCTGGTTCTAGTGGAGGTTTTCCTCCCTGGTCCTGGTTCTGATAGAGGTCTTCCTTCCTTGTTCTGGTTCTGATAGAGGTTTTCCTTCTTGGTTCTAGTTCCAATGAAGGTTTTCCTGCCTGGGTCTGGTTCTGGTGGAGGTTTGTTTCTCCTGGGTCTGGTTGTGATATGGAGGTTTGTTTCTCCTGGGTCTGGTTGTGATGGGAGGTTTTTCCTTCCTGGTTCTGGTTTTGATGGAGGTTTTCCTTCTTGTGGGTCTGGTTCTGATGAAGGCTTTCCTTCTTGATTCTAGTTCCAATGAAGGTTTTCCAGTCTGGGTCTGGTTCTGATGGAGGTTTTTTTCTCCTGGGTCTGGTTGTGATGGATGTTTTTCTTCCTGGTTCTGCTTCTGATAGAGGTTTTCCTTCCTTGTTCTGGTTCTGATAGAGGTTTTCCTTCTTGATTCTAGTTCCAATGAAGGTTTTCCTGTCTGGGTCTGGTTGTGATTGAGGTTTTTCCTTCCTGATCCTGGTTCTGATAAAGGTTTTCCTTCCTGGTTCTGATGGAGTTTTGTTTCTCCTGGGTCTGGTTGTGATGGAGGCTTTTCCTTCCTGGTTTTGGATTTGATGGAGGTTTGTTCTTCCTGGGTCTGGTTCTGATGGAGGTTTTCCTTCTTGGTTCTAGTTCCAATGAAGGTTTTCCTGTCTGGGTCTGGTTATGATGGAGATTTTCCTGCCTGGGTCTGGTTCTGATGGAGGTTTTTCCTTCCTGGGTCTGGTGATGACGGAGGTTTTTCCTTCCTGGGTCTGGTTTTGACGGAGGTTTTTCCTTCCTGGGTCTGGTTCTGATGAAGGTTTTCCTGTCTGGGTCTGGTAATGATGGAGGTTTTCTTGCCTGGGTCTGGTTCTGGTGGAGGTTTTCCTGCCTGGGTCTGGTTCTGATGAAGGTTTTTCCTGTCTGGGTCTGGTTATGATGGAGGTTTTCTTGCCTGGGTCTGGTTCTGGTGGAGGTTTTCCTTCTTGGTTCTAGTTCCAATGAAGGTTTTCCTTCCTGGGTCTGGTTCTGATGGAGGTTTTCCTGTCTGGGTCTGGTTATGATGGAGGTTTTCTTGCCTGGGTCTGGTTCTGGTGGAGGTTTGCCTTCTTGTTTCAAGTTCCAATGAAGGTTTTCTTGCCTGGGTCTGGTTCTAGTGGAGGTTTTCCTGCCTGGGTCTGGTTCTGATGAAGGTTTTCCTGTCTGGGTCTGGTTATGATGGAGGTTTTCTTGCCTGGGTCTGGTTCTGGTGTAGGTTTTTCCTTCCTGGGTCTGGTGATCATGGAGGTTTTTCCTTCCTGGTTCTGGTTTTGATGGAGGTTTTTCCTTCCTGGGTCTGGTTCTGATGGAGGTTTTTCCTTCCTGGGTCTGGTTCTGATGGAGGTTTTCCTTCCTGGGTCTGGTTCTGATGGAGGTTTTTCCTTCCTGGGTCTGGTTCTGATGGAGGTTTTCCTTCTTGTTTCAAGTTCCAATGAAGGTTTTCCTGTCTGGGTCTGGTTCTGATGGAGGTTTTCTTGCCTGGGTCTGGTTCTGGTGGAGGCTTTCCTGCCTGGGTCTGGTTCTGATGAAGGTTTTCTTGCCTGGGTCTGGTTCTGATGAAGGTTTTTCTGTCTGCGTCTGGTTATGATGGAGGTTTTTCCTTCCTGGGTCTGGTGATGATGGAGGTTTTTCCTTCCTGGTTCTGGTTTTGATGAAGGTTTTCCTGTCTGGCTCTGGTTATGATGGAGGTTTTCTTGCCTGGGTCTGGTTCTGATGGAGGTTTTTTCTTCCTGGGTCTGGTTCTGATGCAGGTTTTTCCTTCCTGAGTCTGGTTCTGATGGTGGTTTTTCTTTTTGTTTCAAGTTTCAATGAAGGTTTTCCTGCCTGGGTCTGGTTCTGATGGAGGTTTTCCTTCTTGTTTCAAGTTCCAATGAAGGTTTTCCTGTCTGGGTCTGGTTCTGATGGAGGTTTTCCTTCTTGTTTCAAGTTCCAATGAAGGTTTTCCTGTCTTGGTCTGGTTCTGATGGAGGTTTTCCTTTCTGGGTCTGGTTTTGATAGAGGTTTTCCTGCCTGGGTCTGGTTCTGATGAAGGTTTTCCTCCAATGTCTCCTTGTCAGGTCATAGAACTGAATCAAAGAAAAGATCTTATCCATTCTGTCTGTTTCCTTAGCTGCTCCTTGTTTTTATAAACTGGTAGATGAACATAGTTTTTATAAACTGGACTGATGTGGATCATATAATGGATTTGTTTAAATTGGATTATAATCGGACTATAATAAATTGGGTTGAATTGGACCGTGTGACTTTGTTGTGAGTTGACGAAGCATAAATAAAAACTGGAATCAGGAAGGACTGGCAGCGTGACTCTGGATGTCTGGATACCATCTTTTCCTTGGTAAACTTCTCTTAAAGAAATTTTCTCAACAGGTTGAAGCTTCCAGATGTTCATATGTCCAACAAAGATGGCAGCAGATGTGCTCAGAGCTGCCATCTTTGGCAGAGCATCCCTCTGTTATAATACAAAACCTCTTGCTTCAGTCAAACACAAAGCCTGGAGTTCTGCTCATTCCTACACTAACACACATTTAGTTGTTTAAGGAGAAAACAGCTCCTCACTCCAGCTGTGATCAACTCCAGACCTTCAGCGGGATCCAAACAGTGTCTGAGTCTCTTAGGGCTCAGCTTTAATGTCCTGCAGTACGAGGATCCTGTCTGACAAGGAAACAAGGTGTTGTGATGCCTCCTACCTTGTTTTTCTCACGTCTTAAGCAGCAGAAGAGACAGTTTTCATCAAAGGACCAGTCAGACACTTCCTCCGGCTCGCAGTCTGGATCCGACAGGAAGACAGAAAGCGCCGGGTTAAATCAAGACAAGGTCCAACTGAACAACAAAAACCTGTGTGTGTGTGTGGTGAACATCTGAAATGTTGTCTTAGTATTATTTTAATTAAATTTAGAGTTTGATCTGCAGATTAATGTGCAATGTTTCTGTCACAGTTTCTACAACCTGGTAGAGAAATCCCAACACATTTTCTGTTTTAATTGAACTTCTGCTGGAGCCCACAGAGACTAAAGCTGAGGGACAACAACATTAAAATAATTCACGCTTAATTAAAACCTGCGACGATATTACTGTGATGACAATCTTCATGCTGAAAGAACAATGCTCACCTGACTGACACCTCAGCTCAAACTGAAACCGGGAATGTTGCTGGCTTCACACCATAAAAGCTGCTTTAAAGCACACACACCCTGCAGCTCTGAGAATCATAAATCTCATAAACATGTTGAGCTGGAAGAAGAACGTACCTTTAGTTAATCCCACTTTCCTAAAATCTGTTTGATTTATCATGTCAAATGAGTCAGAAATAAATCTGGAAAAAAGCCACAAACTAATTTCTGGGAGGAATAATCAAACACGTCCACACAGGTGAGCACTTCCTGTCACACCTGCTTCACTGCTTCATAAAGCAAACATCTTATCAGCAGGTTATCTGGGGCTCGGTGACTGAAGTCAGGCTGAACAGGGTGCAGTTGCTGGTGCAAAACTCGGCAATTTAGTGTAAGATGATCAGAATCAGGACATCCTTCATGTTCATGATCATCAAATCATCAAACTGAGGTAGAGCTGAAATAGCACCTTGATACAACCGAGGCAAGGAAAAGGCTCTTAGTGTGGGTCTAAGCCTGAAGCAGACGGGGCATGGCTGCAGAGGATCGCGCTACCAGCCTCACACGCCGGTCATGCAGCATAAGAACATGGATTCATTCGATTTGTGGGAACAGTTAGTGGTGTTGTGGTGTGGAAGATGTGTTTTCGTCACACACCATGTCCATCGCTTCATGACCACAATGTACCAGCTCTACAAAGGCTCGTTTCAGCAACATAACGCACCATGTCACAACAGTTATAAGAAGACTCAACTGTATAGAAACTGTATCCTAAACCCGCCTGGACTGAGTTGAAACGGAGATTCTCAATATGAAGGAGCTGCTGACAGACATGAAGAAACCAGCTCAGTTAAAGCTGCATCCATCATCAAACATCACAAGATGATCAACTGTCATACAAACAAGTTGCGCAATTCAGCAATTGATGGAAAATTATTACAGGAACATGAGCATTAATTTAAGGTTTTTATAAATATTGGACATACTCACTGTACAAATTATCAAGACCACCTTCTATTACCAGGTTGGACCCTCTTTTTCCTCCAGAACTGCCTAATCCTTGATCTGATGGATAGAAACAAGTGGTGGAAGCCTTCCTCAGAGGTTTTGCTCCATATTGACATGACAGCATCAGACAGTTGCTGCAGGATTGTCGGCTGCATCCATGATGAGAATCTCCCGTTCCACCACATCCCAAAGCTGCTCTACTGGACTGAGATCTGGTG